>JAAAKE020084958.1:0-22532 GCA_010014785.2 Anisolabis maritima | reverse complement strand
TCCGAACCCACACCCCTTAGCTTTTAAGGTTATCAATAGTGACAATGTCAATATCTTTAACCTCTCGGCCGCGGGGGGGGGGGGGGGGGCCTGAGTCTAAATGGCCTCAAATGCCGAAAAGGACTCATTTATTATTATACATAGGAATTAAAAATATTTATGTTTTGTTACCATAATAACGAGTTGTCCATCTTTTATATGGGATTTTTAAAATCCTAAATTGAGGGCTCCAAACTATTTTGAGATGGAAAATAATTAATATATCTTAAAGATTATCTAATTTATCATATATACAGCCAATTTAATCCAAAACATCAGAATAATTTATGAGAAAATCATAAAAAAATTAAAAACGTACAGTAAAGTGGGTCCCGAACAATTTTGGGGCGAATGAGGTTTAATACATTTCAAAGATCATCTAATAAATAATTTTTGTGTTTTATATTTTATGAATTTTATTCAAAATAGAGCAAATTTTGAGAAAAAAAAAAACTAAAAAATATATCAGTAAAGTACCCGTTGGGCTTTTCGTTTATAAGAAATCTTATTCACACAAACACACACACACACACAGTGGCAGACACATAGACAGACGTTCAGACAGACCATTTTGCGAGATCCATTTTTTAGACTCAGAGGACCTCAAAACGTGAAATTCCGCTGAAATCTTTACATAGATTTTTTTGCGATTGCAATACTTTCCCTATCTATATTACATATATATATAGATAGAAGAAGGAAATAATCGTTAAAAATATAAACATGAAACAGCGTAATAAACTAACTTGAAAGGAAGTTGATAGATGACTAAAACTTAAGAAATTTATATTAAAAGTAATCTAACCTTTACATAGAAAGTAGTATATACTTTTTTATTGTTTTTTTCGTAATATTGGAGCGCAAGCCTCCTGGGAGCCAGGATCTCCTGCCTTTCTGGGGCTTATTCACTCGCACCAAAACCCCTTCTCTAGGCAACAACACTCAAAAACCCGATATTAATCAAATCTTATTATAAAAGTTCCAAATAGGCTATAATTTTTTATCAAAAAATTTTATACTCAACAATGCTACTAAATGAGGGGACCAGTGTGTTGGATCTCTCTCTTACTTACTCTCCCCAAAGAGGGAAAAGGGCGCAATCTAATTTTAACGGTTTCGGAACATTTTCATTTGAAATAGTTATTAAATTTCAATATATGCACAGATTTTTCAGGCCGATTTTTACTTTTTTTAAATTGTGTTGTTTTTTACAGTATCATCTTACTTAATTCATTTAAAATGAAATAGTATATCAGTCCGGTCTAGCAATTACAAAATCCCCATTCAAAAACTGTGAAGGTCAAACCACCACAATTACCTTTCAAACCAATCAATCACTCACTAGCCTCCTGCTTGAATGCCCTTTAAGAGAGAGAGGGAGAGAGAGAAAAGACAATGCTGATTGATCCTTCCCTGTCTCCCTTCTCTAGTATTCCGAGAATGGATCTAGGAAAGTGAAAAATTTTCATTTGAATATCTCTAATTGTATGTTTAAATATTAAAAAAAAATTTTCACTTTATTTTTCTAAGATAATTCTAAATTTAATATAGGCCTTTTTATTCTGTTTATCAAATAAGAAAAAAGAAAAGATTCGTATAGCAATTACTTATCTCTTAACTAAAATATAAGAATTAATATAAAATTTCTTTTTAAAATTCCAAGTTGTCTTTCTTTATACATGTATTATTATTTCTGAAAAGACAATTTAGAGAACAAGAAAAGACTGCCGAACTCATAGATTTTTTTTTTTATTTCCTAGAGAAAATAAAAGAATTCAAATAGAAAAGAATGCAAATTGAGGAAAGAAACCGATTTGTAGACTTGTCAGTCCAACACAAATACATTTGAAAGATCCATCACGTAGCTTAAATTGAAAGCCCGGGTTACGAAACGCAATAGCTTTTATATGCAAATGAATTCCAGAATAAAATTTGAAGGCTCAAGGGGGTAAAAGCAAAGAGAACTTACTAATTATCATCAGAACAATGTGGCCATTTTAAAAGTTTAAAAGTAAACAGCATATTACAAAAGGGACCAATTTATTTCTATTCTAATTTCAATTTATAATCTCACATGAGTATATAAAATTTTTATTTTAATTTAAGTCACTAATTAAAAAAAAAAAAAAATAATCTAAATGCAAATTCATTTACAATCAATATTATGCCGAAGTAAGTAAAATTTAAAAAATTATTTTGTAACAAACTTCATACATTATTGTAAAAATTATTTTGTAATTAACTTCTTGCATCACCCGAACATTAGCTTTTTATTATAAGTAATGATTATGAAATTGGAAACGTCTATTGGAAAAAAAATGCTACTCCAATTACAAGCGATATTATATAAAAATATAAAAAACCTCAGTTATTGATCCTTGTCCATTAGTTATTTGAGTTCGAAGAGATGGGAGGTCCTTTATTATAACGTATATTTTGAAATTTACTACCACTCATAAGTGATATAAATCATATTGCAAAAATATGGCCTTTAAACAGAATTCATAAGGTCCTTAAACTCTCTAACAACTTTCTTAAAATAATTTTAATTTCCGAAAGGAATTTTGCACTCCATCCCTCCCTCCCAGTATTTCAGAGCTAAACATTTAATAAGTATCGACCCCGATTTTTTTAAATTTAGTAGTGCGTCATTTTTATAGAAACAGGAAAAAATTCAGTGAGGAAATTATTCAGTCGCCCTTGAAAGGGGGGTAACCATTCTTCTTAAAGTTGTTTTTTGATTTTAAATTTGATGTAGTTTTCTTAATTTTTTGATTAAAATTTAATAAAATTTGAGGTGTAGCTTCCCTTTAATATAAATAATTGAAAAATAACATCAAATATCCTAAGCAACGATTTAACCCCCTTTTTTGTCTTTTCGGCATCTGAGACCATATAGACTTTAAACAATTCAATTATTTATTATTTACACTTATTCAGACATATTTATTTATACCAAGTAGTATCCAATTGATTTAAATAAATTTTCATCGGACTGCCTGGGATCAGTTCCCACATCCCTTGGCTATGAAATTTATCAATACTGACAATGTCAATAACCTTTCGACCAGGGGGAGGGAGGACGAAGGGGGAGTTAACCCCCTTTAAAACTTTATTTATTTGTATAGGATTCTAGTAAAATTTGAGATTTTACTTCCTCTTGATATAAATAATTGAAAAAGAAAAATATGCTCATATATTGGGATAACGACCGGATTCTCTCGATTGATTTTTTCTTTCCCAGCTTTGTTGGGGCATAATAAAGGGAAAGTATTTAATAAATTTGATGACATAATTTAATTATTTATTTCTTGTTTTGAGTATACGGATTTGTACGATAATTGAAATGAAAACAAACAAAAAATTTTGTTGAAACAAAAACCTCAACGAAAAAAAATATAACTAGTTTATACTTGATGCCCATGCCAACCCCTTCCTAAGCTTTCTTTAACGTGCTCCTTTTACATCTAACATTAACACTATGGATCTTGAGGGAGCGAGCGGTATCGCTCATTTTAGGTAATGGCTAAACAATGTCAAATCCTCCCTAATTGATCCCCCCCCCCATTGATTGATTTTTTCTGAGTCTGAAATAATGGGGTGAATTATAATTATTTTCTTAAATAGAATTTATTATAATGTAAATATATTCTTATGTTATTTTTTAATTATTTTAAATTTTGACATTTTAATGGCAAAATATTTCAATTAAGTAAGAATAGAAGTAAAGATTTTACTAAAAAATAATTAAGATTAAAATAATTTCTTTTCTTATAATAAAAAAAAAGAAATTCTTTCAAAATTCTAAATGAAAAAAACAAAATTGTTTTTCAATATAGTATCACTTGCAATCACTTTGGAAATTTATGCAAATGGGATTTACTAAGAGGCGAGAACGAAAAGAGAAGGACGTTTGTTTGCAATGCGGAGTCAATGTTGTTGGTCATTTGGTCCAAAATTAGATACCAGCGAGGCCTCTTTAGAGCTATCAAGAGTTTTTAGGGCAGAGTCAAGGCCAAATTTAAGCAATCAGAAAGAAAATGAACAAAATTCATTTATTAATGCATGTAAGGAGAAAATCGAAGCAATGTTTTTTTAATTAAATATTCATAATAAGTTTTAACTTTTCATAAAAAAAATTCCCTTTTCTTTTTGAATCTTTTTATCTTCTTTAGATTATCTTGACTGATAATAAATTTTATTATTTATTATTTATTTTCTTTTTTGATTGAATTTATTAAGACTTGCTATCACCTTTACAAGACAAACATGTAGGAGCTTGTTTATTTTCAGGAGTCTTAGGGAGTAAAAGCATTGTAACCACGTCTCCTCGCTTCTCATTTTCACCATTTTCCTCCTTTTATAAGTATATCTTAAATTTTAATTATATTTATTTAAGTCTGAGACATGGACGCACTCAAAGATGACTAAAATAATTATAAATAAAAATATTTATATTTTTTTCTCATAAAAAGATGAAAAATCCCTTTATAAGTAAAGGACCTTCACAAATATTGTAAATTCAAGTTTTTCTTAAAATAAATTCTTATCGGGTCCCTACCCGTGAAGATTAGAAATTGACATAATAATCTTTTTTTCGGGATCAGAGGCTATTTAGACTCAGTCCTTATTTATTTTTATTAATTGGTAACCAATATAATATAAATATTGTAGTTACATAGCTTTCACTTTTCTTTAATTTTCCTTTTTCCTTCTCCGTTCACTCCACGCACTAATCCTCAAATACTTGTCCTTGGTGAATCCCAAATATCAGAAATGAATTCTGGGTCCCCTCACCTAAATTGTCCGAACTATGTCCTGCATAATCGATTTCGCCATAAAGGCGGCATTTGTGCATACATACCCGACGTACCTTGCAAGAGAATGGTGGAATTTGAGTCCGACGAATTCAACATTTTATAGCTCAAAATTTATGCTAACTCTTCCGGTCGTTTCATTTGCTGTATATATCGCTCTCCAAATCCTACTAACTTCACTAATCTCTTCTATCATCTCACAGAATGTGTCAATTCCATCCAAACAAACTATCCGTCCCATGAAATTTCCTTTTTGGGAGGCTTCAATGTCCACTATAAGGTTTGGTTGAGATTTTCAGGATTCACAGATGCTGCAGGAATGGCAGCAAAATTTTTTGTGATTCTTGTGACCTCACTCAGGTCATTGGTGAACCCACCGAATTCCTGACTATCTAGCTCACGCTTCTCATCTCCTCAACTTATTCATTACCTCCAATCCACTCTCTTACATTTCCAAAATAACATCTCCCCTAGGCACTTCAGACCACTTACCCTTACTCTACAAATACCCTAAAACATATTCCCCCCAGAGAATTTGGCATTTCCGCTCCACCCAATGGGACTTCGTATCTTCTATTCGTCATTACCTTGAGGTGATTACTCTTTCCAAAATAAGGAAGCTTCACAAGCTGCGCATTGTATCACTGAGGTCATACCCTTCGAAATCGTCCAGAAGGGAAACAATTCCAAACCCTGGTTTAATGCCGAATGTGTAAAGGCCATCCGTGCCAAAAACAAAACCTACACCAAAATCCATCTGATTTCGATAGCGTCCGTAGGGCTAGGAATCTCTGCCAAAAAACCATCAATGTGGCGAAGAGAGCATTCGATCAAAAGGAATGTGACCAAGTGGCATTCTGTCCAAATGAAAGTCGTCAATTCTGGTCTCTAGCCAAGGCTGTTAATCGCAATTTTGTTTCATCTTCATTTCCTCCTCTGAATTTGTCCCTCCCAGAGCGACATTTGTCCGCAATACAAGGAAATCATCGTCACAACATCCCCATGTCATTAAAGTCGCGACTAGTAGAACTAGTCAATTTCAGTCTTCTTTTATCCGCATGACCTCCCGTGATTGGAATAATCTCCAAACCTTCAAATCCAACCTCAACAAGCACCTTTTAAAATCACCACTCTCCCATCTCCTGTTCTTCCTGGTGGCATCTGATTATTGGTCATTATAAGTCCATTGGACCTTATACTTCCATATTCCAAAAAAATAAACAAATTTTTGTTGCTTAGGACATGATAATTTTAAAAGCCAAGGGATGTCGGTTCGGATCCTAGGCAGTCGGATGAAAATTTATTTAAATCAATTGGTTACCAACCAATTGAAATAAATAAATATACCTGGATTCGCAAATAAATAAATTTAAAATTGTTTAGTCTATATGACCCCCCAGAAGCCGAAAAGTCATAAAAAATACTCCCTCTGTCCGAATATAAGAGTCCAATTTCACACAAAAATTTGTTCAACAATGAATCCCATTTAATTTAACAGTGTTATTCGAGATTAGGGATAATTGATTGTTAGGGATTGACGGACATTAAAAACAAAAAAAAAAATTAAAGTTTTACTAACCATTGCAAAAAACCAAAACTTTATTACTTACATAATTACTTAAATTAATCATTTCGACAGAATATTCTCATTGTTTCTTGTGAACATTTTAAAGATATTGGCAATTTGGATTCTCTTCTTAGTTTTTCCTTTTTCAAATGAGGTATTTTATAATTATTCGCCCCATTTTCCTGTACAACACAATCCATACAACTTTGCAATGTTAGAAAAATATTGTTTGACATTTCAAACAACAATAAAGATATGTTTATCAAAGAAGACTTGATCCGTTTTTTCTATTTTTCTACTCATAATAAATAAAAAAAACAAAATTTTTCAAATAAGACTCTTATTTTCGGACAGAGGGAGTAAAAAAAATATCTAAGAAGCCTCCCTTGGGATAACGTTGTATATATTGTCAATGTAAACTACTCAAGAATAAATCATGTATCCCTATTTCATTTTAAATCATAATAAATACAAAAGCTTATCTGTTTTCTCAGACTGGTTTTGCTGCTCACCCATCCGAATTATAACCTCTATGTGCTTTAATTAAAATTTGGTATATACAGGATCAGCAGACTTGTTAGTAACATACAATTGTTCTTATTTCAAAACCAAAATACAATATTTCACTAATTGAATGCCCTTTTTAATGAGAAATTTTCGCATCGTTGATTTTAAAACGTTAGCAGTTTAAGGATTTCTATATTATGTTTATATCTTTTTATAAATAAATAATTGTTTCACAATATTTAGTTTTCATCTCTCCAATCAATTTATTTTCGATTTCAATAACTTTGACATTTGAAAAAAAAAATTAATAAATCACTTGTTAATTTTTCATTTGTTTTGACAGTTATGATGGCTCGAAATAATTAAAAATCTCCAAAAAAACGTAGACAAATTTATTTGAATTATAAATGTTGCTCTAGTATAGAAATTTGTGAACCGGAACCAATCAATCTCTTATAAAAAGAAGAGGAAAATAAACCTATTTTATTTAAAAAGATAATTAATGAATAATAATAATCAATTTTATTTCAATCGAAGAGACACACCTAATGGTTGTTTTGTTGATTTTAGTAAAGAATACAAAATACACACTGACATTTGGCCATAACTAATTATTGGCACCTCATAAATTTTACAGGGTTTCCTCTCTTTCCTCCTTAAAAAGTTCGTTATTGTCTTCTCTCTGTCTGCCCACAATTTTTTTTCGAATATCAAAATTTTGACATCCATAAATCCATAGTATTATTTTGAAACTGATGAGAACAAAGCTAGCAATTCAGTAGCCGTTGTGTTCAGATAGGAATTGTGGGCAAAGCTAGCAATTTCCCAGCCATTGCGCAGATTAAAGTTCGTTGCGGAAATGCCACTTTTAGATAGATGTTTCATTCTAATTTTTAAAATTAGTTTCTTTTCTCACTTATAGTTTATATTATAAACAGAAAATATTAATGTTTGTAATCTAAGAAAGATGATACAAGGATTCCATTTTCTATCTTCATAGTGATGCTCTGGAGCTTTGGGTCCTGGCGCCTCACTCCTCCTTTTGGGCTGGTTTGGTTAATAGGTTAACTGGTTAAAGTTTGTAAATTTCAACCGGTTAAAATGTTTTCCAACCAATTAAGTTGATCGATTAAATCTATTTTCAACAAATTGACCAAATAGAATTTTATAAAATTAATTAGGGCCTAGGTGTACTTTAATTAATTTTAATAATCAAGCCCTACATCCTTTGAAGCATAATATTTATTAAGAAGTAATAAAAGATAGTCGATTAATGATCTTTATCCATTGTGATATAAATTTTGTCTTTATAAACAAAAATTGGCTTAGATTCGTTCATAGTAGCCTCTGAAAAATTTTAGATTTATACTTATATTACATCCTGAGTATCATTGTAGTAATCCGCCATATTTACAAAATCAGAAATTAAAATTACAAGTAAAAATTGTTAATAAAAAAAAAGTTAAAAAGAAAATTTCACCAAGAAATAATTGCAAAAAAATTCCAGCGTAATGTTACTGTAACCTTTTACAACTTTAGAATAAGGGAAACGAGGCATCTCTCTCTTGGAACAGAGGTAGAAGGCTCGCTTCAGCTTTCACGTGTCACTGTTCAAGGCGATAAAATTTATTAAAATTAAATTGGATATTAATTAAGTATGAACGAAGCCTAAATGGTTTCAGATACTGAAAAAGACCTAAAAAATAGAGAACGAGGGTTCGAGTTTCAAGCCAACAAATAAACACCTTCTTTTTTTTAAAACCATTTGGATACTATTTAGTATAAATAAATATAGCTAGATAGAAATGAATTATTAGTAAATAAATGAGTAGTTTATTTTAAAAGAATCCATTTGTTTTTAAATGGAAATATTTAAAAATTCGCATTTAAATCCATTTAAAAATATCGTATAATATTATTACGTTTAGAAAAATGCCTAGTTTAATTTATCAACCCAACCAGTTCAATTATTATTATTTTAAAACTCGGACGCTTTTGGTAGACATATGTTCTTAAGCTCAGAAAAAAAATCACATCAAAAATACATCGATTTAGACCTGCACCTTCGCACCATGTCTCTGCGGAGCATTAAAGGGAGTTTGAATCACCTTTTTTATTATTTGCAAACTCCAGTGTAAAAGACAAAAAATATGATGCCCTATATGATCCTTTTACTATATTTCCACCCTCTGGAGTTGGCCTCTATAGCTTATGGCTAAATCCGGGTCTGCTCGAATGCCAAAGGACATTAAAATTTTTTTTATTATTTAATCTAAACTCTTCTTCTCTTTAATTTCTTTTTTTCTCTCCGATTATCTCTCAAGTCGAGTCATTTCTCGTTCAAATAAAGATCGTCTTATCACCTATCTTATTCTTAAAAAGACCATTCTAATCAGCGTTTTTTTTTTCATTTTATAGATTTTATTTCTACTTGGATATTCCGCACCTTTGTTATTTTCACAGATGCGAGGGAAACATAATATAAGTTTTTTATGATATTATATGCCGTTTATCTTTCGGTGAAATATTAATATTATAATAATAATTTAATGAAAGCCATCATGAAGGCTTTGAATTTTATTAAGTTTAAAAAACAGCTTAGGTTTTATTAAAATATTTCTAACACCTTTGGTTTACTATAATCCATATTTTTATTTCCAAATCTATCTTGCTGACTCAATAGAAATAAGAAAAATATGACCCAAAAATGGCAAGAGACTTTTATATCATCCGATTAAATAATATCCTTTAAACATTTCCTTATAAAACTTTTTTTTTTCAGAATTATGTTATATAAACATATTACTTAACTCAACTGAGAAAATTAATAAAAATATTATTTTTGTGAAAATTACTTATCCATTTGCATATATGCTCACTTAAGCTTTCGGTGAGTGAGAGTTTCAGACAAAATTAAAAATATAATAAAAACTTTTATTTATTTTGAATTGTCTTTAGTTTCGGCTGGTTCTTCGAGCCTTCATCAGGATAATTTAATCGTTCTGAAAAAGCATGTGTTTTTGCTCTCGTATGCATTGATGGTCTCTATGGTGATTGTAATTAACAATAGAATTTATAGATAAATTTTTTTCTATGTTTCCATGAGATAGTGAGTAATTCTTTCATTTTCAAATTACATTTCGAAATCATTCGATCATTGTCTCCAACTTGATCTCATATCCTATCTCATATACACTCTAACATGAAAAACTTTGTTTTTTTTTTGTTTTTTTTTTTTAAGTCTCTTCAGAATCCTGAACCATATAGACTTTAAATGATACATATAATATATATAACATTTATTTATTACAATTTAATTATTCAACCATATTTATTTATACCAATTGACTGCCAAGGATCCGTACCATACCCTTTGGCTTTTAAGGTTTTCAATATTGAGCATATCAATAATACCTTTAAATGAACCAAAATAAAATGGATAATCTCTATCTTTCTTTGCATCTTACAGGAGAACTATAGAAAATCCAAAAATAACGAATTTAATAATTGGTAAAAATTATTTCCATTTTTTTAAAAATTTTATTAAAATATATTTGATAATATCAAAACCGCTAGAAATGAGATCAAATGCTTAGTTAGCATTTTACATTAAAGAATAAAAAACTTTGTGTGAAGGCGGGCTCGTGTCTCATTTTCATAGAAAAAATATGTATTCTTTACTATCTTTGAATCCTTAATGTCCCTTGGGCCTCATATGTGGAAAGAAAAAAAAGAGAAATGTCTATTTAAAATATACGTATTTTTAATTTTTTTTTTTAACATATTGGCAGTTTTTATTTATTTTTTAAGCGTGAAAGACTAACCATTTTACAATAAATATATATATATGGGTAACATATTATAATTTATTTGAATATAATTTTTAATTAAAATGATTTAATTATCACCTTTGAATATATTTATAATGTAGTATGTATACTTTGATCTCTAAAACTGTTTACTCGTATATATTAATATTAAAGTTATTTTTTCATCTGGAATTAATAATAAAATTTCAGCGCCATTAATGTTGGTATGCATGTGCTTTTTGCCATTAATTTTAAGCCAAATACGGAATATGTGATATGTAATGTGAATGAGCCTCACGTGCAGCAATCGGCCATTCAAATTCACAATTGATTAATTTTTGCTAGTGATGCAAAATGCAAAATGCTCGATCTCCTTTAAATACTCGCGGCTGCTATTCTATAATCGCTTTGATAGGCTATCGCTCCAAGCCAATCTCCATAATTGATTTACGACGCCTCCCAGGAAGCCTTCAAGGGATTCCTGGTGATCCCAAGGGATCCCTAGGCCCTTCCAGGTTTACCCCACACAATAACAGCTAATAGTCTGTAATGAAAATCTAATCGAAATATGCGCCAGAGGAGAGGTCCTTCCCTTTCTCCTTTTCCTTATTTTAACAGTAATTATAATTTTAATAAATGAAGCATTTGAAGATTTCGCCGTCACGTACATGAAATAAATTTAATTAAATGCTTAAAAAAAGATTTTTTTTTATCTTATAAATATTTTTCTTGTACTATGAATTTCGTAACATCTACGCAGTAATGGATTTTTATATAAAAGTAAACATTTGAATTTATTATCAAAGACGTGCAAAGATGCCTTCCATTTTATAAATTAAAAAGGTTTTTTTCAAGGTTACCAAAGGTTTTTCATAATTTTCACTTTAATGGTCTTTTGAAGAAAAACAACCAGATAATTTATTTTCTCAAGTAATTAATTTTTTTTTTATTTTTATCCTTCTCATTTTTAAGATTAAATGAATAATTGTATTTTTTACTTTTTATGAGATAGAGTATACTACATATTAGAAGAAGAGGAGGAGGAGAGAAGAGAAAGACTTCTCACTCCCATATTTTGAACTAATAATTGTTCATTTTTAACCAAAACTCGCCCATTGGGTATCGCGTATGCTAATAGTACCGATGCATCAGAGACCAACCGAGGAATTATTTTATATTAGGAATTTGGATTTTGCTTAAAAAATATATATTAGTAAATAATTGGATTAAATCAATTTTTGTTAAATATTATTTATCTCGCACTCCAGAACGGAGAAAAATTAGAGCCTAGATGTTCAGCTGGACCTGACAGTATATCTGAACAGGCAACTGTCAGGTATACTGGAACTTTTATAGCCACCTTAAGGGTGTTTTAGGAAGAAAAAACCCCTCTCCTCAAAACAAAAAATTATTTAGTCTCGACCCGCTAAATCCATCTTCATAGAAAAAAAATGGAATTTATGGTAGTCAGGGTACTACCTAGCGCAAGGCATTTCCTTGAATACATCTTTCATGGAACAATGAAAAAGTTAGATAATAAGTGAACAAACATTTCATGTTCTTCTGAACAATAGGGATTTATATTTTGAAAAAGATGATAATTTTCAAAACATTGCCCCAAGACTCTAAGTCAATATATCTTTTAAGATAAGTTTGTGAGAGATGATTTCTTGCTCTTCTTCACTCTTGATTTATCCCCACTTTTGATTTTAGAGATGCGACCGAGAAAAGAAGCAAGACGGTCAATTGCTCAGCCTGATACCTCATGAGAGAGGGGAAGGCTTGCATAAAGAGACCATAAGTACTGCCAGTCTTAGCTCGGGAAATTCCTCGTCGCTTTCCACAAGAGTGCCGCTTGGTAAAACAAACATTTCATGTTATTTTATTTTTGTTGGATTCAGTATTCAATGAAGAATAATGGTGCCAATTTTCTGAATTTTATCTATTATTAGAGTTATTAATTAAAATAAAAATTAACATCAAAATCACCATTTTGGTCTCGAGTTTTGATCTTTTAATGCTTCCTACCTAACTAATATTTTAATTAAAAAATTATTCACTGTTTTTCCACAAATTATAAAGAAAACAATTTTTATTTAGATTATTGAATAAAGGAGCCAGTGAAGGCCTAGGTTTTTACTGGGGTAACTTCCCTGCCCCTGTCACCTCGACCCGTTAATTTTTTTATGTCTATCATATAAGTTTATGCATCTATTTTGATAGATGATATATAGTAAATGAATGATCATTTTGGAGAGTTAACCCACTTGAATAATTGAATCAAAATGAGTTAATGAATTAATTATTGAATTCTGAAGCATTTACTAGTGACGAACAAATTGTCAAACAATAATTAGATTGAATCTGACATGTATTTAGCATTAATCAACACTCGATGGAAACCCTCAAGAAGTGATAAATTTCTATTATTTACTGCTGGATTATTTAATTAAATTCCGGGGTGAAAATTTAAAAGAAAAATCTGAATTGTACTAAATAACTTATATTTCAAAGGCAAGGCAACTAGTTTATAATTAAAGACAAAATACATTAGATGTCTTATCCAAAGCTTATATTAATCAATTAAAACCAGTTTTTTTATGTAAATATTTATAGATAAAAGTTTTTCAAAGTTTAAGTTTTATAAAGTTAAATAAGAATTGGTTGATAAAATTTTAAATAAATTCAGAGTATATGAATATTTAACCAATGAAATTATCATGGCTGCCATAAAATTCTCTTTATTTCCCAGGAGGCAGATGCTAAACGATCAGAAACACAATCATAACTTGGAAAAAGTAAAGAAAAGAAGATGTAAAGGAAAAATTTTAATGAAAATATTTCTAATTTCAATTTTATTGCACCGATGTTGATTTGGTATTTTTTCCATTTATAGAACGATTTTAGTCTTCTCTTATTCCTACTATTTGATCTCACTTGGACCTGATTAGAATATTTAATCTTAAAAAAAAATAAAAATAAAAAAAAAATGCAATCGGAATTTGTTATTCTCTCTTGATTTTCAATTTGAACGCGCATTGATCGCTGCTAGAGTAATTGATATGCAATATTCACCCTCGAAATCAAAAAGCTTTATTCCACTGTTTTTTTCTCTTGAAAATTTTATAATTGCCAAAGTTTATTAAAATTGACTTCGAAATAAGTCATAATATAATGAATCAATTAAAAAAATGAATTCTATGAGAGGAAAGGGAAAAATTTTATTTTCATTAATTATCCTTTAAAAAAAATAATCGATTAAAGAGAAAAAAAATTCTTTCACATTAATTACAAATGATACTTATATAATAATTTGGGAAAATAAAAATAATCATTTTTTTTTTGACATCTGAGAGCGATGAAATAATTATCTACATATATAAATATAATAATCAGCAGAGGTTTATCCTTAAAAAGATGTAACAACAGAAAATTTTTTTTTGAGAAAAAACCAATTTGGATTGCTCAAAAAAATGTTGCCATCGTTCCATAAATTAGTTAATTTTTGCTTGATGAATGGATTTATTGGTTAATTGTTCCAGAGCTCCCCTAGAGCGACCACGCATACATAGTTATAAATAAGCATATGAGCATGCGTGGTCCGCTTTAGAGGAACTCTGGAACAATTAAATATTATTGAGTTACTTATCTCCAAGCAAACAACACAAACAATTTCTAATTTATAATAATATACATGTAAATTTAAAAAATTACTTAAAAACCTAACCACTTTTGGGATTAAGAATTAACAAAAATATTTAAAAAATAACTTTTATTTAGAAACTCTATTTTTCATTTTATTTGCCAATCTTATATCTAGCAAAACAAAATGAATTTATGTATCTCGTACTCAAAATGAAGTTTATAATTAAAGGAATTATAAATATAAAAGTATAATTTTTTCACCCATCAAAAATTCAAAATTCAAATAAGCAAATTAAAAATTTGCCAATTAGTCCATAGTTAATGAATTCGTCAAGATATTTTATTCATTTTTGTATAAAAATTTCAGTTCAAAATTTTTTTTTTATTTAAGAGAAAAGCCTTTAATGCCTTTAAAGGCATAAAAACACTCAAATTCTAACAAAAAAATAATTCCCTGGTTGGTTACGCCTGGTGTGGCACTGTTGCACACACCAAATCCCATCACCAGTTTCGGGCTCAATGGTCCATTCCTGGTGCACATTTTTTTGAATTGAGAGATTCTTCACCTCACTACTTTACCCTATTCACCTCTCATCCCCCTTTCAGTTCAGAATATATGCATTTATCTACAAATTTGGCTTTTAATCATCATCTGTGAATGGTTTTTTTACAAGAGTTTAAAAAAATAATCAAAATTTGATGAAATTAAAAATTTTTGAAATATAAATTCAAATTTTATAGAATTGAAATATATATTTTTTTAAATTATTAAATACTATTATATTATTGATATATCAAATTATTATTTAGTTAATATAAATTTTAAGAGAAACTTTAACTCCTTAACAATTCCTTATACACGATCAATTTTCTTGAAAAAGTAGATAATTATAAATTAAGGAAAGTAAAAGAAAAAATGAGTAAATATAAGAAAACAATTTTATAAGTGCATTTGAAATTTAAAATTCTTAAAACTAAAAAATTTAAATTAACTTATAGAGCTATTATAAATTAATATCATAAAATTTTTCTTACCATTAGTCAGATCTAATCTAGAGTGACGCAAAGCAAGAGGTCCTTTGGATTTCGGGTCCCAAACAAATAAATAGTAGAGAGACAAAAGAATTGCAGCCAAAGAGACGGAGAAGACATAAGCAATCACAGTCAAAACCCGGACCAATTTCCTTTTTCTGGAAATTACAATAAAATATTTTAGAGAAAATTGAAAATTAAAACTACAGATTAAAACTATCAAATCTGGCTATTTTTTTTATTATTATTAAAAAAATGTATTATGTATTATTTAGTAGGATAACGCATCCAGGTCTAAAGAAAAATTATTTTTTAAAAGATTTTTTATCAGAATTCTAAATTATTTAAAAGGTCATGGTATTTTAATATTGTTTTCATATTTTTAAAAGTGAAAATTAATGAAAGTAAAAACTCAATTCTTCCAACGATTACTTAACTATTGTATTTAGTAATACTTACCTCTTAAAGTAGTGTTATTGCTCTGAATTCATAATCATGGTTTGTTTACCCTTCTGTGTGTTGAAATTTATTTAAAAGAATTGGTTTAAATAAATATGGCCGACTAATTTAATATTTTTATAGGTTTATGTCTATGCGACCTTCGAAAGATAATAACTATTTAAAAGGAATGTATCATATGGAAAGGCAGCAGGATCAGACAAAAAAATTAAAAGCCTTGTTGAACGCTGTGACATTTCGAAACAAATTTATTCTCATCTTCACTCAATTTATTTTGTATAAAGTTATTCATATACATGTAAATATATGTATAATATAATTTTAATGAACAATATAAAATAGATTTAGAAGCCAATTTTTTCTGTAAATTTGAAGAAATTGAATTTTTATTCTATCAATGTCTTAATTACCATTTGAGAATTATTGATTCGTTGATCTAAATTGACACCTATTTTTATTTATTTTTTCTTTATTTGGCTAATTTTTATTGTCTGTTTCCTATATACTCCATAGTAGAATAAGGGAAAGTTTCTCTATCACCAAAAAATTTGAGGTGATTTCAACCGAAAAGCCCGTTTTATTTTTCCACTTAATTTTGTATAAATTTCCACTTTTAAATGGGATACGGGCCCAACTAAACCCGCTTTGCGAGCGGAAAGGGAGGTGCAAACATTTGACCCTTGAGCTTTAAGGTTCAAGTTGATGTATTTTCCCCCCTGAAGAGGATCCCGAAAAGCGCTCCTAAATATTCAGCGCCTAAAATATAAAAATAGACATTTCACCTTTTCTTCCTGACATCCCAAATGGAATTTAAACAATTCATGAGTGAAGTCATTTATCTAATATCTTGGAATGGCCTCTGAAAAGTTAATATAATTAATGAATATTTTATATAGTTTTATCAGATCTGACAACTACCTTATTAAAACCTTGACTAAATTTCTCTTACTTATTTCTCTATTAGCTCTAAAGCCTGGTTTTTAAAATTTATCTACTGAGTTCATTGACATTAATATCATTTATCTTTTATAATTTGGAGAAATATTTTAAGGATTAAAAAGAAATTATTTCTTCTCACCTGGGTGGTTTATTATAAAATTTGGCTTCCGTTGGGGGCGGAACTGTGTCAGGCGATTTGGTGATGCTGCCAGCATCATCGTCCGACATGCTAGTGGTTACATCCGCCCCCGTGGGACTCTCTGTTGACGCCAGTCTAAAAAAAAGATATTTAGAAATTTCTTAATTATTTCTTCTAAAATATTTTTAAAATTGAGTTAAGAAAATATTTTCACATCAAAATGTTGATGTCTTTAAATAAATATTTATTTAAATAATTAAATATGGTTCTGTAATTTCTTTTTTGAGATATATATATGATCTTAAAAAAGATATTTCACAAAGTTAAATTTATTATTCTATTCCATTTAATATTCCTGTGATTCTTTTTGACCTTAAGTGGTCTCATTTTTATCGCTTACTTATTTTTATGAGGTAAAGTAAATTCATTTAAACTTCTAATCCTTCGACATTTTAGTCACAAAAGAAAGAAAGAGAGAAGTGAGGGAACGCGGGTAATAAAGTTTTCCCTCAGCTACTTGAGGAAGAAATTAATCAGCAAATAGAAAATGGAAGACGCCTCGATTATAAAAATTCTAATAAATGTTCTCATTTAATTCTATCCATGAAATTTCATGAGATCACCAAGAAATTAATTAAATTTACTAGTAATAATATTACATAACGATTGAAGTTGTAAAACAACAAGCAGCGCTTATTTATTCATAATTACTTAAGAAATAAATCAGGAGTAACCTTCCCTCTTTCTCTTTCTCGATTATCATATATAGGTGAGTTACCATGATTCTTAGAAAAACGTTTGAGGTAAAGTACCATTTTTGGTTACCGGAAATGAACCATCTTTTAACCGTATTCTCAGATATTGATATAATTTATCTATTCGTATCAGTGAAATAATATTTGAGTTATTTTTAGTAAAACGTTTAGTCCTGTTGCGACTTGATTTTTGGCGTCAAAGAACGACATTTTCACTAGCCTTTAAAGATTTAATACTTTTTGTTTTTTAATTTCTTATTATGGGCTTATTTATGAGTGAATTGATTTATGATATCCCTGACAATGAAAACATTTCAAAAGTTTCTCGACTACTAGTAGAAGAGTGTAGAGAACCACAATTGCAACATCTTTCTTTAGCGTTACAACGAATTGCAACATTTCCGAAGCGAAAACAACGTAAACAATTGGACAATTCCCTGTAATGTTATATACAGTTTCCTTTTGCAAATAACGCCTAGTAATTTGATCTCTGTAGGTAAGGTCTAGTCTCTAAATATTAGTATAAAAACCTGGATTGAGACTCAATAAAGAGGGTTCTTAGGGTCTTTTTTATGTACCCTCGATGCTTTAACTATTTGTTGGCCAGACTCGGAAAACATTAGAACATCTTTATCTATAAATTTATAGCATTTTCTAATTATGTTGTTGTTTAAATAAGTTGAAATAGCAATATAAATTATTTTTACTCGAAAACTCTTTTTCTAAGATTGCATTTGCTTTGGCCACTAAGATCTATATAGCAGGCGCCCTACAGATGAAATCCTGTGAAAGATGCTCAAAAGAGAAAAAATTTTAAGAAAGAAAATTACCCCATCTATTATTCTTGAGAGTCGATGGCCCGAGACTTTTATATGACCCTGAGATTAAATGCTACAAATTTAATCACTAAAAACACTAATACAAATAATACATATTTATACATATATACATATATATAATTTATTATTAAGAAAATTTTTAAAATTTTAGATTGCTGAAAGTTAAGCAACCCAGAGATCACGCATATTAGATTTATTTATTTGAAAAAACATATAAATATATGAATAATTCTCCTCTTAAATACAAATTTACAAAAATGTTACAATACATAAAAACAAGTGTAAATATATACTGTAGATCTCAATAAAATAAATAATTGTAGTTTTATTTGTTGATATCTAGGGAAATTTAATAACTGCGAATATATAATCCCGAGCAATTAATCAAAAGATCAATTAGTGGGTTGGTCATTTGAGTAATAATTTAAAATATATGAAAAATTTCGGAAAGTCATAAACTATGAACACGACAATAAAAAGCCTGCATCCCTTTCGTTACTTTTACGTACGCTAATTTTCTCATATACCAAAAGAAATATTAAAATACCACTAAGGCAAACGTGGCTGGATCCGACACAGCCACTTTTACTTCTTAATTAGAAATTTGAATTTTTTCCTTTTTCATTTAATCCATAAATATATCTAAAATTTTCTTAGCTTAAATTTCATTTTATATATAAAACTTTAGTTACCATAACTAATGTTAGGAAAAAAAATGCATTATTAAATAAATGTTTATTATTTAAAATAGAAATATGTACTTTCCTTTTAATGAGTAAAAAAAGTGAAAAATTATTTGATTTATTGGTAGAAATAATTTCATCGGAAATCTATTACTAAAATCAGCCTATAAATTTCATATTCAGACTAAAATAAAAATAAATGATTTATGTACGCTAGAAAAGAGAAAAAAAAACATCGCCCCCTCAATATACAATAATTTGGAGTACAAACCCGTTGGCAGATGTGATAAATTGTGATTGTGTTTTAGTTTTATGTCTGGTTGAAGGAGGGGGAGGGTGGCTCTTTTATCCTGATCATTTTTTAAAACACGACAACGGTCTGATACGAACTGACACTTGTTGACATGCAGGCCATGTTTGTTGATGGAGGAGAGCATCTTGTTTGCCCGGTTCCATTCATGGTTGAATGATTTTTTCCGAAGAAGACGACGATGAAGTTGACTTCTTGGTTTGGACACGGCGAAGAATGAAGAAGTAGGAAGGAAAATTGAAGAAGAGAGAAGAGAGCTAGCGCCTAGCATCTTGTTGGACCCACTAATTGGATGACACTCTGCTCTGCTTGGCAGCCAATCAACGAAGAATAAACAACGAGTAGCTAACTGCTAACATCGTCTCTCTCTCTATCTCAACTCCATCAAACTCTGCCCTTGATCACTTTTCATCGATTCCTCGTTATAAAAATATGGAAAGAGGAAAAAAAAAGTCTTTGAAGAAAAAAAATAAAAAACTATTTCTTCGCAAAAAATATGTGAATATCAAATAACCTTTAATAATAATCTTTAATTTTAATTTTATTCATTTACTACAATAAAATTTTATAGATAATTAGACTTTCACGATTATAGTTAATATAAAGACAATTTTTGGCATTAATCGTGGTTAATTAATTAATTAATAATACAAAAAATGATATTATTATACAATAATACTTTTTCTGTAGCAGTCAGGTAGATGCATTCACTTTGACAAGTGTACACACGTGTTTGCAGAAATGGCGAAACGTTGTAAAGAAATATCATTTTTTTTATTATTAATTAATAAAATAAACCATTTAATTACTTTAAAGGATACTTTGATGTGATGCTGAATGTTGATTACGATCTGTATGTATATGGGCTTTAAAGTACAAATATATAATAAGATCATATGGTTACTTGGTTAAGTATTTATTAAATAAAGAATGCCAAAAAAATGTAAAAAACATTTTACTGATAAAACTATAAACGTAAAAGTCTAAATTATTTAATGTATATGAAATTTTATTGTGGTAAATGAATAAAATTAAAATTAAAGATTATTATTAAAGGTTATTTGATATTTAGGCAACTATTTTTACAAACACGTGTGTTCATTTGTCGAAGTGAATGCATCTTCATGATGATTGCTGCAGAAAAAGTATTAATGTATAGTAATATAATTTTTTGTATTATTTCATATTCGTGATAAATGTTAGTTTTTTATTTTCCATATTCAACCTGACTTTAGACTTTACTTTATATAAACAATTATTATTTATTAATAACAATTAATAGTCTCTTGATTTCAAGTATTTTTAGTTTTAAATCGAATCCGAACCCATGAACCCTTTGTGAGAAGAATTTGTTTAGGCTTTGTTTTTTGGTAGAGGTTTGGTATTATATTAGTTAAATTAAATAGTTGAGACATATTTTTCTGATAAGATTTTAGAATTCACTAAGCGTCTCAAACTATTTTTATTACTATTTACGTTGTTTATTTAATAAATACTTAACCAAGTAACCATGTGATCTTATTATATATTAGTACTTTAAAGCCCATATACATACAGATCGTAATCAACATACAGCATCACATCAAAGTATCCTTTAAAGTACAGTAAAAACTCAATTAATTAGGAATAGAAATGATCGGAAATTAAATATAAATTTAAAAAAATAGGGAAATTAGTAAATATTTAAAAAAGAAAAAAATGAAACAAAGTGAAAAAATTTACGAAACATAAAAAGCTGTGCTCCTTGCATCCGGATTACTGAGTTCCGAATAATCAAGTTTCTACTGTATTTAAATGAGCTTGTTCACACTATCCAGAGCGTCAACGTCACGCCAAATAAAAATTTCTCGAGATTCTCTGACGTTTCTTATATTGTGAAACGAATATTCTTGCTTTATCTGGACATCACAGTGGTCTAGCATAATTGTAAAAAAAAAGCAAATTAAATAATGAAAATATCACAGTTTCTATTTGATTATTTCATAATAGGGAGAAGATCTTAAAACTTAGAATACTTGATATTTTATAATAACAATTCTTAAAATTTGATAAAAAACTTAGTTGGTATGTAACTTAATTTTCGTGCCCTCACTATTTTCTTCCTAGACGATTGCCTCACTTCCCACACTCAAGATCTGATTAGATAATACGTATATAAAAAAAAATAAAGAAAAAATAGTCATCTCTATTATAGAGAAATAATTAATGTATTTTGAGTCTGTTTTCATATGTGTATTGATATCAATTTTACTATAGGCGTTACTATATATATTATTGTTAATAATTATGTTTATTTTATGAAGACACGTTTTAAATCTGACAATAAAATGTCGGCAACTGTGTAGAATAAACATGAAATAAAATTTTTATATTTACTATGATGACATTTTAAGATTCTCGCCAGTAAAATTTCATTCCACGTGCAAACTTGTTTATGTTAGATTCGAATTACTTTGCAGCCATTGCGAGTTGAATCTAAATGGTTTTTATGTTGTGTGTAACGATTTTTATATTTTCAGGACGTTTCTTTGGAACAAATCATAGAGAAGAGTTTCCATCTTCTATAGTCATTCCATTGAATAATTTATTGTAGAAAAATATAAAAAGGGAAATAAAATACTATCTTATAAATCGAACTAAATATAAAAATGGTATCCAAATTTTATTGCTATTATTTTCTGAAGTTAGCCAATGGATCATCTCAGGGGAATAATTGAGATATCAATACAGAGACTATTGCCAAATAATGACAGCCAAACAGGCGATCATTTGGTCAAAGGCTTTTTTTTCTTTCTCTCTTGCCGGAAGAAAACATCCTAAAAACTATTTCTTAGAAAGAACCCTCTTGATGAGGAGAATTTGAAGTATATTGAATATATATGTTGAATATATATATTTTATTAATCCTGAATTATGTTTCTCACTGTTCTTATCACTCCTATTTCTAAATACAGACGTCTGAGGTAGACAAGGCAGGTCAAAGCAACAGGTC
>JAAAKE020084947.1:0-22533 GCA_010014785.2 Anisolabis maritima | reverse complement strand
CCCTATATAATTAATGGTTATAAAAATACAAAAACAAAGTTTTTCTAGACATCTTTTTAATTAAGAGATAATATTTCAATTAAATTCATCTGGATAATAAACTATATTTTAATCAAATAAAAATCTAAGATCAAGAGAACAACAAAAAGATATTTAATACAAAAATTAAATAATTCTTCAAAAATTTTTGAAGAACAATGACTCCTTTGGTAGAAAAAATATTATTTAATCTGCTTACTAATAAGAAAACTTAATTAAAATAAGGAAGTAGTTTTAGGAACATCTCCCATCACTATGTGCTTCATTTAATCAATTTTTCCCGTCTTTTTATGTCAAAATAAAAGATGACTCGGTTGCCTATTTCTAATATGTATATCCAAGCAACTGAATTATCTTTTCTTTTTTTTTATGACAAAATAGAGGGAAAACATGATTCATTGAAGCCGAGTCTGATAGATAGCTTACTTATGATAAAGATATTCAATTAAAATTAGGATTTTAATTTTTTATAACATTGATGATGACAATACTTGAATAAATTAATATGAAACCTATCTCCCAATTTTTCTTAAATATCCTTCTCTCCCAGTCAGGTTCTTTATTGTTATTTTCCAATAAAAATATTATCGTTTATACATTATAAGAGATGATAATAAAGCTAATATTAGCATGGAATTGGATGGTATAATACTAATTTACATGCGTTCGAAGATGTCTCCTAAGATTGCAAGCTTGGGCAAATGTTTTTTCACATGTTTTGCATTTATATTGCCTTCCGTTTGAATGAATTCTTTCATGTACTTTTAGAAGATATAATTTAGAAAAATGTTTTTGACATTGATCACATTTGAAATTTTTTTCATGACTTAAAAGATGACTTTTAAGTGCATTTGAAGAAGGAAAAATTTTATCGCAGGTAACACATTTGAAATAATGAATTGTCAAATGTATTTGATAATCACTTGTCTTTGTAAAGGTTTCATTGCATATATTACATGTGAAAACTTTTTCTTCTGAATGAACATGAAGATGAGCTTCAAGGGATGTTGAACATGAAAAATTGTCATTACATAAATGGCATTGGAAACGTTTAACGATAGTATCAACTTCTTCATCTTTATATCTAGAACGCGGAGCCTTTTTTTTCTTGATTTTGTCTTTAGAATCTTTGTCAAGAGAGTGAGTTTTGACATGGTTTTTTAGATCATACTTAGAAAATGCTTTGTTACAAATTTTACATTTAGCATTTTTCGTAAAGTGAAGTTGAAAATGCCTCAGAATGTCTCTGAGCCTATTACAAGATTTATTACAAATGTGACATATAAATTTACCATTAATTTTGTGGCTTTTAACATGGTTTTTAAGGGATTTCGAATCTTCACATTTAATTTTACATATCAAACATTCATAAAGATTCTTTTGAGATTTATTTGTATCCTTTTGAGAGACTTGAGAATTTTTCTTATTCATTTGCTTTAGTTGTGTTTTTGGTGGGATCAATTTTTTATTATCTGTAACAGTTTTTTGGACTAAAATACAAAAAAAAAAAACAAAATTTTTTTAGATAATCTTAATAAAAGTTGAAAAAATTCCATTTTACCATGAAAATTTGGTTTTGGATATTATTTGATTTTTTGTAGTTTTTTCTCCTTAATGAATTTGTTAAAAAAAATTTTTGTCGGTTAAAGCATTTATAAAATTCAATTTTTTTTTTTAATAAGAGGCACATAAAGACCGAACATAATTCAACCAATACTTTGTTTTTATAATCGGCTAATTATAATTAAAAATAGCTAAATTAGCAATGTAAATGAGATTTATAGATCAACAATATAAACAACCTAAAGTAGTGGCCATCAAATGACAGGTGGTATCTACAAAAAATATATTTAATTAACCAAAGAATCATCCAATAAATAAAATAAATTCTTTTATTTAGAAAGGGGGGATGATTATTTTGAGTGGCCTTTCGGACCTAAACCAGTTTGTTGTTGTTTTCAATGGGCTGGATGTCCTGTAACAGCAGCATATACACCGTGAAAGTGGATGAATTCTGGTTCAAGTCCAGAAGACAACAAACACGGCCACTGAAAGCAATCATCCCGCATTTTCTAAACGATATATTGTCTCTTGGGGGTTTTGAATACCACTAACTTTTTAAAAACACTCCCAACATCATCATGTAAATTCTTTTTTTTTTATCCATTGGTTGATTTCTCTTTACTTCACTTAAATAAATTTACATGCAGAAGACATGGAATTTATTTAATTTTTACAAATAAATATCTTAATTTAATCAACCTACATTTTTTTTAAAGAATTTCATATTCGAAATTTTTTGTTTTTTATTTTTACAATTATTGAAATAGTGAATATCCATTTTTCTAATTTTCATTAGATTGATTTTTTTAAATTTTCTATGGAATATCCTGTATTGATCATTGCTGTCTTTTTTTAAGAGATGGTCATTAAAATTTTGTTATATAAAAGTATTTTTTGTTAAAATAAAGAGAAAAAAGAGGAAGAGTGGAGTATTAACCAGCGCCGTTTTTAATCCATCAACATTTTGACATATACAGCATAAAATAACAAGGTTAAAGAGAAAAACCCCAATATATATATTGTAATAACCAAAAACAAATTTTCCTGTAAAAATCAATATAATTTATATTTCATAATTGATTTTATGATTACCTTTTTCCTTCAAGATGTATCTATTTTTGATAAAGGAATCAATTTTTAATTTTAAACATTTATCCATATGTTTCTCTAAGAATTTCACATTTATAAAACACATTTTACACATGATACAAGGAAACACAGGACCTAAAAAAATAATTTTTATTAATACATCACTTTCACTTAATTGCTTAGGATCAATATGGTGGAAACAAAATCGCCAGAAGAATATGCTAGATGAATTTTAGATGAATTTGATATATTTTTATAGTATATATTTATAATTTTAACATAAAAAATTAGAAATTGATTCAATATACGGATTAATTAAAATTATCAAGAAATAAACTATTATTATATTGAGAATGATGTCGAAATATTTACATTTGAGTATTACGCAAAATATTCTTTTATTGGCTTAAGTCCTACCTATTAATAATAATTCTCTGATATATTAGATTATATATATATATATATATTGGTTGAAATACATATATATATATAAAGTAATACATTCAAGCAAGGGTAGTTGTGAGTTATAAGTAAAAATTAAACATTATTGCAAAATAAATAAAATGTTTGAAGTTCATTAGGTAGTAATTAATTCAGTGTTATTATTATGTTAATATTTCCCCAAAGAATTTTTTACTCACAAGATTCGATTATTATAAGATATGGGAAAAATTATTTTACTTGATAACATTTTATTAGATAAAAATCTAATGAATTTTTTAAAATTTTTAATGTTATCAAGTCTTTAGCAATTTATTTTATTAGAAAATTTTTATACTATTAATTAAAATTATTTAATTAAATGGAGTGTTTTTAGTTAATTTTTAAATTTTCAAAAATATCAGAATGAATTGGGCATTCTTTTATTTCATCTTATCATCTTAATATAATTTGAAAATTAATAATGATTTACGCTTGAGTTGTGCATGAAGCCAAAATTAAATTAAAGAAAGAACTTATATTTTGATTTGTTTTAATTTATTTATTTATGTTTCTTCTGTATCTTTCAATCTTCATCAGAAGTTTGCTCTGAAAAAAACAATGTTTTTGTTTTTCCTTTCATATATCTTGTTGATGTATAAGACAATTGTAATTAACAAAATATAAATTTTTTCTCTTTTCTTTATCGTTCAACGAAGTAGTAATGTTTTACTTATTATATTTACTATTCATTTAGGTTCACAAAAAATTTCATAAGATTGTCTATTGATAAATAAATAATCTGATTTCCCTTTTGAATCCTAATTAGTGATCAAACTATTATTATATTGAGAATGATGTCGAAATATTTACATTTGAGTATTACGCAAAATATTCTTTTATTGGCTGAAGTCCTACCTATTAATAATAATTGTCTGATATATTAGATTATATATATATGTATTATATATATATATTGGTTGAAATACATATATATATATATATAAAATATGTATATATATATATATATATATATAATATGTATTTCAACCAATCTCTGTAGACTTCTTCAGATTCAATTTTGATAAATATATCAGAGAATTATTATTAATAGGTAGGACTTCAGCCAATAAAAGAATATTTTGCATAATACTCTAAGGTAACTATTTCGACATCAGTGGAATGATATCATTCTCAATATAATAATAGTTATGATCAGTAATTAGGATCAAGGGTTCAGTAGATTGGATGGTTAAATTGGTTTAAGCTCTTTATTGTTTCGCATTATGAAATAAATTAAAAATCTACAAGACAACAATCGAATTGCATATTTTTGGATTTTAGCTCTCAATTCTCTTTTAATACGAAACAAAAGATAGCATTTGATAATGATAGTACAAATCAAGAAAAAAGCATTAACTCAGACCCTTGAAGCAGCACGCACCAAAGGTCAGTGGTCCGCTTTCCGAACTGAGCAACAAAGATTTATTTATATTATTTTGGAAATTAATAAACAAATAAGGAGAAAGTCTAAAGATGCTGAAAAAGACTTAAAAAAAATTATGTGAAAGCTAAAATCGAAAATTATTTAATTATAATAAATCGATGGTTAATTAACAATTGGTGTTGAAAAGTAAAGTCATAAGAAGTCATAAAATTGCATGTAAACATATTTGGAAAATGGAAACAAGTTTAGTTCAAAGATATGACAAAAACAAATAAGTTGATTTAATATATAATTAACAAATTTCTATTTGAAGTATTTTATCTTTAGAAAAGAGATTAGAATTGAGTTTACATTACCTATATGTATTGGATATTTATTTTCATTTCTATTCACTTGCATTTTTTTAACTTTCTTGTCAACGTTCATTATATTATATTTATTAATAAAACAAAAATAGTTATTTTAGATGATAGCAAGTTTAATCATATAACATATACAATTATGTCGAATAAAATATTATTGTAAAGAACAAAAGGAAGTATTTGAAAATTAACCCATGTTCATGGAGACATCATGTGGTGAAAAAAGCGGGAGATTTGATACGTGACGTCATTTGAGGCGCCATATATAAAACCTTGTTATATTAGTATACTTATTACTAGTCCTGTTATTAAATTCAGACACTAGTAGAAGAAGAAGTAGTTTTTTAAAAAAAGATATAACAAAATTAAAATAATGCAAAAAAATTTTTAAGCTAGATTTATTTCTTTTATTTAAAACCCAGATCGATGTTTCAGTCAGCAATGCAACCATCTTCATATCCAGATATTTTGTCAAAAGAAATGCCCTCGTATGTCAATAATAACATTGTTCAATCTTACGTTTTATACCTATTATATGTGTGAATCAGCGCTTAGTCAAAGTCACTATGAGAGAGAGAGAGTGAGGAGGAAATATGAAGGCATTTCTTTTGACAAAATATCTGGATATGAAGATGGACGCATTGCTGACCGAAATGTCTCTTTGGGTTTTAAATAAAAGAAATAAATCTAGTTGCCATTGGCTTGCATCTTTACCTTTATACCATCATAAAGTACTACATTCACAGTTTGACCCACTAAAACCAATTTCCAATCTTAAAGCTCAGAGCCAACAATAATCCACACACTGGTCATATTGGCTGCCATCTATTGCTACATAAATTCTTTGTCAGGATTGGCAATTTTATCGGACCTAAAAACCATATCTAAAAACCAATAAAAAAAAGTAAAGTGAATTGCAAACTATTTTAGGATGGATAACATTTTAAATTTCAGCGATTTTTGGTCCTTCCAGGGAACCACACGAATTTCGAAGAAAGCTTTGAAAACAATTATTGAGTCCATGAAGCAATGAGATTTTTTAAGGGGTTTATAATAAAAAAAATCTGATGAGACTAAGAGCACATCACATAACTTTCTCTTACCTGATTAGTTAAGAGAATGTAATGTGATATGCTTTTACAGATTTTTTGTGTCGGTATATTTTTTATTAACTAATTTAAATAAAAGTATATAAAATTTCTATTAATAAGAAAAAAATTTACGAAAAATTACAAAAAAAATAGTTTTTTTTTTCGAAAATTAATCAGTGAGACCGAGGCGAGGTACGAATGTATATATAGACCACCTAGCCTTTCATCACTCGATTAAAATCTTGAAATTGTTTTGCGTATATCTCTCTTATTTGTGGATGAATTCTTATGGAAAAACAGAATATTCACTTTCATCCAATCATAAATGTATACAAAATTTTGGTTAAAACTACACCCATTTTAAGGGGACTTTTATTAGTGACCCCGACAATTTCAAATTTTGCGCTTTGAATTTTTAATAATTTTTTCTACTTTATTCGTTATTTGTTATTAAATAAACATATTTAGTGCTTGATATTGATTGAATTTAATTGGAAATTAAATAATCTAGCTAGAACATTCCTGTTTTGGCTATTAAATGGACATAATTAAAAAAAATTCAATTTTTAACTTTTAACAGGTGAATTTGAGTAATTTTTGTTTTCATCAAATTATTTAAAAACTATGAAAGATATAGAAATAGTCAGAGCTTCTTAATCAGCATAAAATTCTGCTTCGAATAGATATAAAATATGTCATATGAGTTTCTTGGTTAATGATAACTCGTCTTTCAAACAATTTGATTTTTATTTAATTACTCAAAAAATAATTAAGATATAAAATGGGGATTATAGATTCGTAATCCCCATAAAATTCTATATCGAATACATATATCATATATCTACTAAGGTCTTAAATTTAGTGTCTGATATTTTTGTGATTTTTATCAACAAATCTAAATCTGATCAACATATGGATTATTTGATTCTTAATCTACATGAGATTTTGCATTAAAATGACATCATTTCTCTCACAATGAGTAAAATGGCTTTTTGTGAAATATTTCTTCATAAGGATAAAATATTTTTTTATCTCAACAATCCTACCTCTTAGCCCCTTCCACTTTGTTTCTAACTTGAACTAACTTTGAAATCAACTAATAATTTTATAAAAATTTTTATGACGCCACAATAGTTTATTTATTTTTTTTAAAATTTATTTGCTGACAGCGGTAGCCATCCGACCTTCATCTTTTACAATTATTGTATAATGTTATAAAAAATAATAATGTTGTAAACAATAAATAATCATAAAAGGAAAAACAATACTATCAAATAAAGAATAAAACAAAAATAAAATAATATAAAAATAAATATTAAAAAAAATTACATATTAACCATACATATGACATATTTAAAAAAAAAATTGGAAAAAAAACCATTGCTCCTTTAATTTTTAAGATTTTTTTTTCATTTTCAAGAATGATTGTTACCCTGGCCTTGGGGGTGGACTTGTGACTATATGTTTTTGGAAAAAAATTCTTTAAACCTCCAAAAATATTTTTGTTTTTATTAATAATATATATTTTATTAATTTATTTAAAAGAATATTCTTTTATAGGCAAACATTATATCTAACACTAGTGGTATATATTTAATCTATTATAAATAAGAATATATAAAATTTTAAATTTATAATAAGAAAAATAAAATAAAACATTTATGGAAAATTGCACATTTGTTTTCGAAATGTGATCGGTCGGCGCACTGGAACCAAGGCGGATACAGATATATAGATCGTCTGATCTAATATCTCTCAATTGAAATCTTAAAATTGTCTCTCTTATTTGTGAACGAATTGTTATGAAAAAACAAAAAACTCACTTTTATTAGTCCTAAAGGCAAATTTTTGGTTAAAATAAATCCGTTTTAAAGGCATCTTTATTAGTGACACCGACAATTTCAAATTTTGAATTTTGCGCTTTCAATTTTTAATAATTTTTCCTTCTTTATTCGTTAGTTTTTTATTAAATAAATATATTTAATGCTTGATATTAAATAAATTTAACGGAAAGTTAAATAATCTAACTGGAACATTCCTGTCATAAAATGTACAGAATTAAAGAAAAGTCAATTTTTAACGTTGGTTTGACAGATGAATTTATTCATTTTGAGTTTCATCAAATTATTAAAAATCTATTAATGATTTAAAAATAGTGAATAATGCTTCTTAATCATTACAAAATTCTGCGTCGAATAGATGTATCAGATATATCATATGTTTTTTGTTAATGATAACTAGTCTAATTTTTTTAATTTAATTACTCAAAAAATAATTAAGATATAAAAACATAAATTATTGATTTGTATTCAGCATAAAATCCTACATCGAATAGATGTACCATATGTCATGTTTTTTGATTAATGATAATTAAATTAAGCTTTCAAATTTTTTTATGGTTTTTATTTAATTTTTAAAAAATAATTAAATAGAAAAATGGGGTTTTTGAATTCGTAATCCCTATAAAATTCTGCATATAATGCCTGCATGGCCTTTTGTCAAATATTTCTTCTTAGGGATAATATATATTTTTTTAATCTCAACAATCCTTTCCTCCTGGCCCCGTCCACTTTGCAATTTTTATCTCTTTTGACTCTTTCTGAAAAAAAAAACTCTCTCTTTCCCAAGGACTCAATATATTCTTTTCTTATGATCTATTTTCTCTCTATTTTTTAAATTACTTGATCTTATTGCTTGAAATTTTTTCTTTATAAAAACAAAAATAAAAAATAAAGGATTAAGAAGGCAGTTTGCAACAAAAAAAGGAATCCTTGGATGGCTTCAACCCCTCTGACGAGGACCATGAATAAATATGATATCATTGGATTCAGCATTTAATGATGAATAAACGTGTTACATTTCGTTAAAGAATATTCCTGCAAAATTTTGTTAGGGTATATCATCTAGTTTAGGAGTTATAAATTAATTAAAACCTGTGCTCATGTTGAGACATCTTATTACATTTTTTTATTTATTTATTATTTCTTAATATAAAATTACATTCCCCAGCTCATTATCTTTATTCACACGAAATTTCGCTTAATAATAAACCAAAAATAACGGAGATTATAATTATTTCATATAAATCCATTTTCCATCTGTTTTTAAATATGGCGGGCAATACATCGTTGCCATTTAGAAATTGGCCGCTAGGTTCACCGTGCCTAAATTTTTGACAGATACTTATTTATCTCTATTTTTAAATATCTCTGGTTCTCCTATATTGTTTATATATCAAAGTAAGCATTGTTTTATTTTGAAAATATATTTTATATTCTCATATATCTACTCCGATAATTATTTTGAAATTATTTCACCACCACAGTACTGAGATTGTGAGATGGACAACAAATACCCTATTCATATAGGTAATACTTGTATTTTAAATTCGAACCTTTTCATTTGACTGTCATAGCCATCATAACAGTGTTAAAATATTTATATATATATAAATTTTTTATTAAAAAACGAAAAATTTGATCATTGTTCTACATGACAGTTCATACTCCTAACTAGGATTTGGAACTATAGAGGGCTAACAACATTCTGAGAGAACCAGGTTTATGTTTATTCAAAAACAATATATTAATGTATTTATTTCTGATGTGGAAAGGAGGTCCTGCCCTTCTAGTTATACCCAATTGACAGAAATTTTGTTTGGGCTTCTCTAATCTTTTCATTTCTCCCCAAATTTCTTTCCATTTGGGAAAAGTTTGAGTTTTAGATACAGAGGGATCTAAATAAAGTATAAAAAATATGAAAGAAATACAAACTGGATTTGGACCAATGCTGAACGTCAATACTGGAATGATATTATGCATTCAGGAAACGTAACACCCAACCTGCAGTTATTTTTTCATATTCATTTGGCAAAATGAAATCATTTCATTCTTTTGGGAGCTCAGGTGTCACCTATCAAACAAAGCGTTTTGAACTTCACGGAACTAACAGCTGTTTTACAGTTTTGATGTTTATTGGTTGAATTAGCTTCACCCAAAACTGAGCTTTAAAAAGGACAAGAGTCAATCAAAATACGAAAAACCCATGGCTTTTCTTCATTGTCTTCCCTTCCAAAAAAATGATTAAACCCCGAATTCTATTCCTATCTATTTTATATTATCATTCCAAATGTTTGTACAAGTTATAATGGGAGGAAACTAATTACACAAGATATTGGGTTGAAATGTGTTCCACACATTATTTGTAAGTAGAAAATAGGGTGGAGTAATCGGAGAATATCACATCTTCAATTGTTTGTGTATTTACTTGTTTATTTTAATATTAAATTTTAAATTTCCAGGTCCGGTACTTCCCTGTTTTCATTGTAATATGAACTTTATAAATTTATACTTTCTCGAAAAACATCAGGAAAAATGTCTAAATAAAAATATTGATAATGTGATCAAATATAAAATAATTTTTACGAATTTACAAAAAGGTAAGAATAAATAATTAAATTATGTCTTAATTTATGCAAAAATATTATCCTAAAATTATATATTTTTAGGGAATAAAAAATTACCTTTACAAAATAAAGAAAATCCTTACAAGAAATCAAAAGAAGGTAAAAATCATTTGATATATGTAATATTATATATTTTATAATAATTGCCTAGTATTAATATAAAATTTTTTTTTATTTATAGATACAAAATCAAAGGAAAAAAATAAAGTAAATTTTCCTAAAATTGACAAACTTGAAAGAAAAATTGCAAATATTCCTAATAATAATACTACTAAAGTTTTTGAATGTCATATTTGTCAAAAAATATCCGATAATGTTCACATTCAAAGGATGCATGTCCAAACGCACAAGATTGATAATCATTACTGTTGTAATATATGCAATAGAATGTTTTCCCATTCAAGTGATTTCAAAAAACATCTTCAAATACATACTGGTCAAAAGCCCTTCAAATGTAACATTTGTGATAAAATGTTTTCACGTTCAAGTGATCTTAAAACGCATCAACGAATTCATACTGGGGAGAAACCTTTTAAATGTGACCTTTGTGAAAAAATGTTTACGAGATTAGGACATCTTAAAAAACATTTACAAACCCATACAGGGGAGAAACCTTTTAAATGTGATATCTGTGAAAAAATGTTTTCTCAATTAGGACATCTTAAAACCCATATCCGAGTGCATACTGGTGAAAAACCTTTTCAATGTGATTTTTGTGATAGATGTTTTGCTCAAGTAGCTCATCTTAAAAAACATTTACGAATTCATCATTCGTAGTAAATATTTTTAACGTGAACTTTGTAATAAAATATTTCCTAGTTGACTTCCATTAGAACTAAAATTATCTCCAGCTGAGATTGTATCTCTTTCTGGACTTTTGTAGCTGAATATATATTATATATAATAGAAAAGTTTTGTATTTTTCAATATTGTAAATAGATATTATTATTTAGATGAAATATGAAAATAATAATGTGCAGAAAAACTAACAAGGGAGGTATGTCTCGGTTTGTCCCGAATTTGACAAATAAATAACTTGAACATTTGCCAATACCTATGCAAAAATAAAAATCTTTGAGGAAATTTTTTTCGAGTCATGTTCAATTGGATTTTCTTTTCTCTTTTTCGATCGATTTTTTTATCCAAATAAATTATTATTATACAAGCTCTAAAGAAACACTATGGAAATGTTTTGATAAAATAGACAAATATATGAAGGCACAATGGACAAGATTTTAATTGTAAAAGAATATTTTTCTTTCCTAGAACATTAACATAAACTCTAACTTTAACATAGCACCAGAGGAAAGAGTCTAAGGGTGTTAAATCTAGGCAGCCAATTGATGTCTCCGTTTGGAGAAATTACACGTCCAAGGAACTCTTCTGGAATTAACGCCATTATTTCACGAGCTGAATGGCACATAGCATCGTTCGTTTAGAAAAAAAGGCCGTCCGCATCCAAAGAATCTAGGTTAGGCCAAACAAACATCGTTCGATACGCAATCCTTTCAACGTCGCATCAGCTTTATCTTTAAAAAAAATAAAGTCCAATGACCAAGCCAACCAACCCAAAAACCATACCAGTTACAGGTTGAAGATGGAAAGGTTGTTCCACCATTTCTCTTTGATTTGCAGAGTCCCAAACTAAACGAAAATTTCTAATTTTATAATTTTCCCATTTCCCCATTTCTCTTTATAAAGCTTGTATAATAACAAACTTTTAAATAAATTTTGCAAAAGTTATAGCCGATCTAATAATTGATTTGCAAATCAAAATCAAAATCCAACTTGACCTGCCTGAAAAAAATTTATAATTCCCAATTTTGAATCCTGCCTGGTAGCTAGATTTCTTCATAGGTATTGGCAAATGTTCAGACTATTGGCAAATTTGAGGCAAATCGAGACTTGTGATCAAAAATAGCTCCCCTTATAAAATATATAATATAGGCGAATAGAAGCTCCAAAAATAAAATCAATATTTTTTTCATTTGAAAATGAATCTTTTTTAATAAGTTATATCATAGAAAATACACAAAATGAAAAATATACATGGTGAATATAGGGAGGTACATGATTTAATTTTGCCTAATATAAATTTAATGGATAAAATCCTTAAAATAAACTTTTTTCATTGTGTGAAATTTCTAGGAAATCTTCATTTTCACGCGCATAGTCATCCTCCCCTTTAGTTGGCAAATTAATGTCTAATTTCCCTAATAAAAAGATCGAAAGTGGAAAATTTCATTTGAATTTTTGTCCAAGAAACTTAGAAAACTTATTAAAACAAAGTGTTTGACAAATCAAATAACTTTTACGATTTATTTTGCTTATAATCGCCTATATATCTCATCTTAAATTATATAAATATAAATATAAAATAAAATATCTTTCTTTTGCTATCATAATAATAAAATATTTTCTAAACCTAGATAAAAAGTAAAAACGAATTAAATTTAAAAAACCGTTAATATTTTATAAAAAAATATATTTGTTAAATTTTCAACTATTTTAAATATTTCATAATGAGAAATAAAAATAATGAAATATGTTAAATTCTTTACTTTAACTTGTTAATAATATAAATAAAGTCGAAGTATAAATCGCCTCAGATGCCAAAAATGACTTAAAAAAAACTTTTCTTGAAAAAATTTAACTGTTATTTTTATTGTCTGTTAAGTGGTTAATAATATTAAGGAGAGATGTAAGGCAGAAACAGGTAATATTAAAGCCTCTGGATGCTTAGATAAATCCTGTGACGTTTTATGGTCAAATTTATTATCCATTCACTTGAATCATATTTGTTGTTTTTTTTCAGCATCTGAGGTTATTTAGACTCATCTATATTTATTTAAACCAAATGGTAGCCAATATAATTTAAATAAATTTAGCACTGCTGAATCTTGGATAGGTGACCTGAAACAAGTTTTGAACGTCTGCCGGAAGCCATCGATATGAATTTTTCTCAATAAATAATTGTATAATATATAGTCATAAAGGCCTGAGCGGTTCAAAAATACCTTTAAACGAATTTAAAAAAAAATAGGACAATACATGCATATAGATTGTTTATCTATCTATCAACTATTATTATAACCAAATGGTCTTAAAAATCGAAGGACTATAAACAAAATAAAATATCTGGTGTGACTAAAAGTGCATCACACCATCTTTCTCTTATGTAATTAGTCAAAATAAAGTAATATGATGTGCAGTCACACCAGATTTTTTGTGTCGATATATTTTTTCTTTGTGATAGAATTTCATTTCACGAGAGGTAAATAGTGATACTACCATTTTTTCATTCCAAATTTTTCTCAAGGAAAATATAATTATAAAAAAAAATTAATTGGAAATTAAATTTTTTTTTTATTAATCGCCTATTGCTACCCACTATTCAGCCCTTCTCTTTATTTTTTAAAAAATTTTCTTTATACATTTTTTTATTTAATATATATATCCTCAAAAACAATAACAAAAAATATAATTATATTAAAAAAAAAAATCTAAACAAAACGTTATACTAAAATATATATTAACAAACATGAATATATATAAAAAGTTGGGTAAAAAATTCATTATTTTTTCAAGGCCTTATAACATAGTTAGGATTGTTCGTTTTGGGTCAAATATGCACCGTTTTGTTCTACAATTTGTCGCCATTTTAAAGGTAATTTTATGATGCCTCTTTCATAGAAGCCTTGGTCCTTATTGGCTAAAAACTCGACTAAGCGATTTTCACAATCTTCTCTTGAAGACAATTTCTTATCGCCAAGGAGTTTTGCAATGACAAAAAAATGATGGTAATAGCCAGGTCCGGATTATCAGGTGGATGCATCAAAACTTCCCAACCAAGCTCCCGGAATTTCTGGCGAGTCACTATAGAAGTATGTGGCCTGACGTTGTCCTCAGGGAGCTCCTCTCCTATTGGCCAATTCTGGCCGCTTATGGTCGTTCGCTAGCTTCAAACGGTCCAATTAATGACACAAGGTCCGAATTTAGTTTTTGGCCATATGGAAACAGCTCAAAGTGAATGATTCCTTTCCAGTCCCACCAAACACATAGAAAAATCTTCCTGGCCATTAATCCTGGTTTGACCACCTTTTGAGCCGTTTCGCCGCACTTTGACCACGCTTGCCAATATTGTCGTATGCAACCCATTTCTCATCTCCAGTCACCACCAGTTTCAGAAATGGCTTGATATGGATCAAGGTTTAGCCAAGGCTTCGCAGTTGGAAATTCGGTCCATCATGTTTTTTGCGTCAATTCGTGTGGCACCTAAACATCGAGCTTCTTTTTGAATCCAGCTTTATGCAAATGTTTTAAAACTGTTTTATGGTCGATCTTCAGCCTCTGGGCGATATTATGACTGCTAATATGCCGGTCTACTTCGATCATTTCCATAATTTTATCGACATCTTGGACGACGGGCCCTCCTGTGCGAGGTGCATCTTTAACATCAAAATTACCGGAACGGAATCAACGAAACCAAAATTGCGCGTAATTGGCTGTGACAGAATCGGGACCATAAACACCATTCACAATTTCAACCGCCTGGCTTGCATTTTCGCCTTTATCGAAGCAAAATTGTAAAATATAACGAATTTTCTCTTTGTTGACGTCCATCTTTAACGCGCTAAATCTCGCAACTGAATCGATCATGATTCTTATGTTACACTGCAAAAACCCTATTTTTGAAAGATTTATATTATTGGCTCTTCTTAATCATATTTAGGGTAAATTTTATTTAAATAAAATAGAATATTACTGCATATACAAATGTTAAGTGCCTTAGAATAATTTTTCTAAAACTAGATTTCAACCAAAAAAAAAAATAAACTGAAGTGACGACCACACATCACCCAACTTTCTCTTACCTAAGGTAAGGACTCTTGAAGACTTTTGAACAGATATGCCATAAAAAGCTATATTCAAAACTCCCAACCGTTGACCTCTCTTCGGATCAGAAACTTCCTAACTGATCGAAAGATCTGTTCTCGAAGGAGTTAGTTCTGATCCTCATGCAGTTATATTTATATTATATTTGGCTAATATTTGAAGTTTCTAGGTCAAAATAGTCATAAATAGCGAGAGTACGCTATTTACTTTTTATATTATACTCTAAAATTATTATTGAATCAAAAATAATAATTGTTCTTTTATTTTATATGCTAAAGTACAAGTATTAAGGGCTACAAAGGAGAAGGGGATTAAGAAAGTTAGAAAGTAAAGTTAAGTTAATTTCCCTCCTCCCGAAGTTTGAGAAAAATATTTTTTCCTTTGAAATGAAATAATTATTAACTACTATTTAATATAAATAAATAAGGGCGGAGTATAAATGGCCTCAAATACCGAAAAAGACAAATATTCATTTTAATAAAAAATTTTCAAAAATTAATAAAAATTTATTTAAAATTATTTTATAGATAAAGAAATATAAAAATACATTTGTCTTATAATAAATTTCAAAAAATTGCTTCCAGGATCGCATTTGTTTCGAGAGCCGAGAATTTTACATGCATGCTTTGAGAAATAAAGAAAGACGTGTCATCAGATGATCATGTCTATCTAGTTAGTGCCAAGGACAAATTTTTAAAAAATTCGCTGTGTCAAAAATACGGATATATCTGACTCAGTGAAACTACGACACTCGTTGTGGTATCAGTAGATTGCTGTTGAGAATCTCTTTTCAACTCTATACGATTTCTGTATTTCGACCTAAATTTTCTATGAGTATAAGTTAACATTATGTGAAACTCTACCAGAACAACTGAAAACTAATGTTTTATCTACTATAGATTTAGTAGATAAAACATTGCAAGGGCTATCGATTGAGATTATAACGAATGTCGTAGACTCACTGACTTAGAACACATATTGAGTGCAATTTTCAATAAGTTGCAAAAAAATATCACAAAATTGCAGGGCGCCCCACTCCGTCTAGTGAGAGACATCATAAACTCTCCTGGTGTAATAAATTCTTTGATTCTTTGGCTATTATGTGGTATAATTTGATTTTCTATGTAAATGATAGTTTTTGAAAATGTATCTTCTAATTTAGTTAAAAGGGTTTTCTGTAATGCTCCTAAATTTTTTAAACTCTCTCACGACGAAAGTTAATCTCAGATGTATTCTTTAGGAAATACTTTTACATCGGTTTCGTTCCTCTCAAATAATATAATTTTGATATTCAAATTGGCTAGTAAATAAAGTCTTCAGCAAATGGTTTATCTGCATTCTTTTATTCAATTTGTTGTTAAAACTTGGAATTCATAAATAATTCTCTGAAACTTTAAGACAAAATTACTTAAATTAACATATAATAATGTTAATATATAAAATTAATATATGTTTTTTTTTTCGAAGATAGCAAAGTTTTTTGTCTTTTTCGGCATCTTAGGTCATTTAGACTCGGTCCTTGTTTATTTATATTAATTGGTAGACAATATAATATAAATAATTTTGTCACTGAGGACGGGAACGATCCATTGACTTTTGGTAGGTGAGGCGAGATAATAGTTATTAATTATTAAAGTAAATCAATTTTGAATTTTTTCTTTCTATAATCAAAATGATCCAGATTGAATTGTTATGTGCCAAAAATTTTGTCCGAAACTCCTATTTCCTCTTCACCTCACTTTGATTATTTAAGGTTCCGATTGAATAAGGAAAGAAAAATATTATTATTCACTTTCATCTAAATCGCCAAAAGACAAAAAAAAATATTCACTTTCAAATTTAATTTATTTAATATTTTTTGAAATAATAGCTATGTTTATATCAAATGTTTTTGAATTTATGAATTTTAACACCTTATAAATTATAAAATACCAAAATATATGTATGCTTCAAAGCTCTAATTTAATTTTTTAAATAATCACATTCAATTTTAATAATAAATTGCGTAATTAATCTGGGATGTCCTTGTGTCTAGAGAATGTTGTGATATGATGAAGTCGAGAAAAGGTAGCCAATTATATTTTAGTTAGACTAGAAGGCCTGTTTTTTAAAAGTTATTTTCGGCATTTAGACTCCATCCTTATTTATTTATATTTAGTGGTAGCGAATATAATTTAAATAAAATTTTATCGCTCAGGACGGGAAGCGATCCACTGACCTTTGGTACGTGAGGCGAGACCTCTACCTCTTCACCAAAGTTCTAGAAGCCCTTTTGAATAAAATAAAATTGGATGCCAAATCTTGCCTTTTATTATCTCCATCACGAGTATGTTCCGAAGAGAGCTAAGTTAATATTAATTAATTTACAAATTTTTCTTTCAATAATTAATTTAATCCAGCTTAAATAATAAAAAAAATTTTACCACTGAATTTTAAAAGACTGTTTAATAATCATATTTAATTTTCATTTCATTTTAATTTTAAATATTTGTTTTGGATGATAGCTAAGTTCATATTCATTTTGAATTTGGTTAATAATTAATTTCATCCATTGGGACTAACTTCATAAGAAATGTACGTGCATGACCTTCCTATGACCTTACCTGGTGATAGGCAAACTCCATTATCAAAGCAGATGAGGCAGCTGTTGCAATTACGGTACTTAATTATTATATATTATCAATTTTTATTTTTTCTAATCTGAAATTAAAAAATAATTTTTAAACAATTATTTATAATATCTAAAAAGTAAAAATACTAATATTAATATAACATCTAAGTATTAAGGATGAATTTAATTTATTCGGCTTATTTGAATTTTTACTAGTATTCATCTATTATTACCTCCTGGTGATTTGGAAATTTAATCTATAATTTTTCATTTATTTTTCAACAATTGATTTCTTTAAGTGTTATAAAATATTAATTTATTAAGATTAAAAAATTCTTTTTATATCTATGAAGGATATTGATATTAATGTTCCTATGATATTTTTTTATATTTGTATTTGCACTTGTGTTCTTTCTAATGTTATATTGACGAAAATTATATATATATTTTTTGTAAAATTTAAAAATCCTATGGCCCAGTGCTCATGAATAATAAAAAAAAAAATCTGAAGGGGGGGACTGAAAATGGGAGCGTCCAACGAGTTCTTTTCTTCTTATGCAAATTAATAAAGTTGATTTTTATAATTATTTTTAAAAATAAAACAAATTTTATTATTTAAATGTTATCTTATGTCTCTAATTTATTTCAGTTGTGATATGAATTTATTCACCTATGGGAATGAGAACACCATTTCTCTACTTCCAGCTCCAGCTCAGGCCCTTGTCACTATCATTTTCAAATTGTAAGTATATCTAAAATTTATACTTTCTCTTCTCACTCTATCATTTTATAAATGTCTATACAATATTATAATACGTAAATGTTTGCTATGACAGGCTGCTGAATGTCGCATCATGATGAAGTTACAATCATAGGCTGCAGAGTATGATGACAATTATTTCTAAAATGGAGGTTAGTTTAAAAAAAAGGAACAATATATCGGGGATGAACTGGTTCACTATAATTCTCTGGAAAATGAAAATTTGGGATTTTTTAATTTCCCTTTTTTCTTTATTTTCTCTTATTTTAAAGAAACTGTCTTAATGTCGAAATAAAAAACAATTTTTTTTTTACTTTTTCTACATAATCTCCTTTCAAATCACATATCGGAAAAATTCTTTTGGATTGTGCTTAAACAAGTTTATACAGTCCTTTGAGATAGTCATAGGCAGGTGTTTGTTTCCACAATAAGTAATCGCGGCATCCAACAACCGGAGAGCTTTCTCATCATACTTTTTAGAAGGCTTGAAACCGCTGGACTAAGTATAGACTTGAAATGAGATTATGTAGAAAAATAAAGTCAAATTTAAAGAAAAAATTGTTTTTTATTTTGAATTTAAGACACTTTTCAAGTCTCCCTCGTATATTGTACGGAAAATTTCTATTATAAACTACTACTACTAAAAGAACTTACTGTCAGAAAAGAATATAATTTCAATTTTTGGTCAATGTTTCGAACGTCAATCCCCAATTTCAATTTTTCGATTCAGCAAATTTGGCCTTTATTTCAATGATGATGATTTCAATCAATTCGAATCTTTTTTAAATGAGCTATTTCTTCATGTTTGAAAATAGGAAAAGTCATAAAACGATGCAATTCGGCCAATTTGACCAAACAACGCTAAATTAACTTATTTTTCCAATACACTTAAAAAGCAAAAACTTTGAACGTTGTTAAAAATTACTGACTTATTTGAAACTTTTTGGTTTTCTAAAGAAATGTCAGAAAAATTTCTTTTGAGCGCTATCTTTTATCCAAATCATTGACTGATCAAACGCCCTCGTACTTTAAATAATGTTATAACAGTTTTTCATAGAAATTTATTTTTTATTTGAATTTTAGTCAATTCATGCACAAACCAGCTTCCATATGACGGACTAATTGTTAATTGATTAATCAATCCTAACTATGATTTGTAGGCACAAACCCAGAATCTTTCAGAGCAGGGGGCGCCGCCTAGGTGAGAGGCGCCTATGAAAAATATTTTGGTTCTCCCCCCCCCCCCCCAAAAAAAAAAAAAAAGTAAAATTTATTTAATCGCTTTCAGATAATTGATTCTTGCCGACAGTCTTGATGCCGCCAAGACAAATAAATAAAATAAATAATGTAATGTATTTTTATTATTGTGCAGGTTAAAATTTACAAAATATATAATAAGTTAATATCATTATTTTCTGGTGTATTTAGAATAACAATGTAACTATCAAATAAATATATCGGTTTCATAAATTCTTTAAAATTTGAAATATTTTAGACCAGGCAAAAATAAAAATTTTTTTTACTTTAAATTTATAAATAATAATAATAAAAATTTAATATTATATTTTCTTTAGAATGGCGCCTGCTAAAATCAGACACCTTTGTGCTGGTCACAATCTTGCCACACTCACGAGACGGCCCTGTTACTGGAAAAGGGACCATTAATATCTGTTCAGTTCGAAAGAGAGCGAAGGCCTGATCATTACATTATTAAGTGAGAAGCTTTTTCAATTCTAGTCTTTTCTTGAATGAATCAATTTTTTCAAACGAAGAAGTTTTTTATTATAGTGTTATTTAATGAAGGAAGACACACTAGCCAGTTACACAAAAATTGTCGTCACTGACGTAGTACTTAAAAAATTATGGGGAGAAAAGGCTAATAATTTTTTAGTCTTTTTATATAGTATAGATATAGAGAAAATGAGAGTTCTAAAATGTGTAAGAGTAATTAATGGGAAGGGAGTTTAAGCCCCCTGAATTCTCCTTTCCTACGCTACTGGCCACTGCTTTTTTTGATCTGGAGTGTGTACAGTCGCATCACATATGGATTGGATACCATCATTATACAAAGTCGAAAAAAGAGACTGATAGTGATAAGCATGTCATTTCTTCCACTGGCTAAAGAAAGGTGTCTTTCTTAATTATATGACATTGCAATAAAAAATTATTCCTTCATAAGAGATGAAGAAAAAAGGGAATATTTATTTTATTTATTTATTTTTTATTGCTTCTTTTTTTAAAAATATTTTTCGGCATCTAAGCGGTTTAAATTGTTTTCATAATCATTTTAATTGGTAGCCAATATGATTTAAATAAATTTTATCCCTGTAGATGGGATCATGAAGCAACCTCTGGTCCAAGGTACAAGGATTTTCTTTTATAAAAATAATGTATTAAAAATTAAAAATTAAGGACTGTTTAAATTTTATTCTATCTTTTGCTAGGCTATGTTAAATTAATGTCATAATCGGTTATTATAAAAGATCTATTAAGAAAAAATAAATTTTTACTTTTGACTTCCAGGGGAGGGCGAGCCAATCCGCGTTTATTGTTATTAATACATTTTTTGATAGGACAGGTGTCGGGCAGAGTGGGGGTGGATGAATTCCCCCCCCCACATCCCTTGTATTTCGGGCCCTACGTCGTCATCGGGGAAAGTCGGGAGGCGATCGCCCGCCATCGCCGACACCGCCGCTGCCGCCGTCGCCCTCCGGACTCTCCGTTCTCGATTTAGTCGGCTGCCGAGTGCCGAGCATGGCACACTAGCCTCTATAAATAACGGGTATGTTAATCTGTGTTTATATTTATGTGAATATGTGTATGAACGAAAAACAAACAAGTGTCCGTTTCGGTGCGTTGAAGTGACATCATCCTCAACACAAATTATTTACCTATTAATCTTGTAATATTGAATAGGTGTGAGTCACGAGCCAAGTGAGAGAGGTCTCGAGCGGCAAGGGCCACCACGTGAGTTTCACGATGACGTCACTCATTATTATCATTGACATCCCTCTTATCTTGTCTCCTCTTGTTTTAAACATAGCATACACATACAATAAAACAGTTGTCAAGCGACTGTCAATTAACAAACAAGAAAAAATCAAGTTCGATCATAGCCTATTTATTAATACAATTTATTAAACATTTTTTCAAAATAATTATCCCCCTAAAAAATATTAGAAACATTTTTTGTCCTTAAAATTTATTACGCGGTATATTTGTTTTGCAAATTCATTTAAATTTCGATAGCTTTGTTTGTTTTTCATTCCTCACTCAACTTTGATTTTTTTAAAAGTATAGTAACATATATAAATAAATATTTCCAACGCTAATGATAATTAGACATTTACCAGTATTATAAAAGATATTTATATACACATATATCAAGCATTACGTGATATATACGTATATATGCGTTTGTAAATATTTCCCATGACAACACTTTATTTATTAAGATACTTTTTCTCCCATTTAAATGAATGGACTAGGGCGTAAATTCATCTTTTTTAAGGAAAAGACTGTCGAAAGGAATTTTAGAGAGAAGAGTGGACAAGCTCTGTAAAACCCCCAAAATTTTCATAACTTGTAATAACTAGAGCCTAAAGATAGCTGTTATTATAAACATTAGCGAGTTAGATAGAGAATTTTTAAAAAACATTACAAAATTAAATTTTGTAAAAAAAAAAACAACAATGAAAAAAATTTAATTAAAATATAAAAATAAATGAAAGTTAAAGTGTGTTGAGAAGTTAAATTTCACAAATATTTTACAACCCCTCACCAACCCTCT
>JAAAKE020084936.1:0-22533 GCA_010014785.2 Anisolabis maritima | reverse complement strand
GGGTTTGAGGTGTGTGTCTCCGTACACGTAAGCACCTCGGGTAAATAAACGGGGATCCCGGTAGGTGGGCCTATACGTTCCAAATGAAATGAAAATTGGGGAAGAGGTAGACATCTCACCAAACGTACCGTTCACCTTCCTTTTTGAGCTACGAATATTTTTTTTTTTTTTTTAAGACTTTTTCGGCATCGAAGGCCAGACTCCGTCCTTATTTACGACGAATATTTATTTATATTATATTGATTACCAATCAATATATATAAAAAAAATAAGTCTAAATGGCCTAATATGAAACACTTAAAAAATTTAATTAAATATATTCTTTGTTTTTGTTTATTGATTTGAATGACAATTAGGTATGCTCAAGACCCAATTAAACTAATTTTTTAATAAAATTGCAACAAATTTAAATACAAGAGTTATATAACATATAATTAATTTTTTTTGAAGCTTTGCAGACGAAAGAAATTATCACATATGGTACATATATTATTCCAAAAGTCACATTTTGGTAGCATTCGTTCAGTTTCGATTTTTTTTACGATTACATTACATTTTCCTACCTAACCTAACATTTGGATGGTCAATCAAGTAAAAAGGAAACCCGTAAAACTCCTGTCCATTAGAGCGGAGGTAAAGCTCTTGCTTCATGTTCTAGGAGTCAGTAGTTCACTTCCGGTCCTGAACTTATTTATTTAAATTATATTTGCTATCAATAAAATTAAATTATCGAAGAATATTTTGCCTCAGATATCAAAAAAGACAAAAAAAAAAACTGAAATATCATATCTTAAATTTTTTTTTTATCAGAAATTTTTATTTTTTATCAGAAATTATTTAACAAATTAATAATGTGAACAATTCATCACATTTTCAGAGTCCTTCCAAGACATATAATTACAAGTAAAAAGTGATTAATGACCGTAAGAGGAGGCGTTGGAATGAGAAACCATTAATATTCTCTAAAAGGTAGATTATTAAAAAACCCAATCGAAATCATATTTTACTTTCTCTTATCAATATATGTAATATATAGGAGGAAAGTCTTGCGATTGGAAAAATATAAATGTCGAGATTTCAACAGAAATTCACGTTTTGAGGTCCCATGAGTCTAAAAAAAAAAACGGATTTCGCAAAAAGGTCTGTCTGTCAGTGTGTGTGTGTGTGTGTGTGTGTGTGTGTGTGTGTATGTGAACAAGATTTCTCAAAAACGAAAAAACGTACGAGGCTGAAATTTCACATTTAAGCTAGGTACCCTCCTGGTTTGCACCTCGAAGCTTTTGAATAAAATCGGCCAAAGAATACTAGTACTATATTGTACTTTTTTGTTTTTTAGTTTCGATTTTCTCAAAATTAATAAGATGGTAAAAATTTTATCATTATTCGATAATAATTGAAAAATTTTATTTGTTTATACAGTGCTACAAGCGGATTCTGCAGGTGGACCCGGAAAACGTGCAAGGTCTACATAATCTGTGCGTGGTGTTCGTAGAACGCGGTGATCTTTTCTTAGCGGAAGCATGTTTAGCGCATACACACCAACTTGCACCAACAGAAGACTACGTACTCCGTCACCTGAATATCGTACAATCGCGTATCGCTCGACTCGGTCTTATACGACCCAGCGATCAACCATCAGAATTTCGGCTTGAGGATCATGTCGGCCCCGGGCTTGATTTCGAAGTTGCACTCAAAGAGGGTGCAGTGGCAGCTGCAGCTGCAGCTGCTCAACCTACAACACCCGCTACGCCGCTAGTTGATTCTGCGCTTAATGCGCACACTGCGTCTTAGCGGCGCGCCGATACTCCGGCCCCAGCCAAAACACTCCGAAACAATCTTCCGCAACAGCATGTAGGTTTTTCTAGCCGGGATTCTAGGATCTTTTCAGACTGTAGCAACCATAGTTCTAAAGTGTAACTTCTCTCTTGGTTCTCATGTAAAAATTATGACGTTTGATAAGATTTTATTTTTTTTGTTCTCCTTTGTTTTGGGCTTAATATGTGAAATTTATTTTTATCTTGAGGTGAATCAATAAAATGATAACTTAAACAGTCACTCTTTATTATTCGGCCCTGGCACGGCTATTTCAGATATATTTAATCAGTGACGAAGGTTCCTGCATATTTTATATATTTCGCCCCCATCCTTCCTGGACGTCTTTCATAGTGAAAATTCCATTCAAATTTAAAATTTAAAGAAAATTTGTAAAAAGAAAATGAATCAGGTTTTTTATCATACAAAATACCACCTGTGGCAATGGCAGGACCTCCCAGTCTCAAATTGAGATCTAAATTTCATTAGAAGAGAAAGAAAATCTTTCTAATTTTATGAAATGTGAAAAAATTTCCGTAACAAGTTTTTCAAATTTTCCACTCATCGAAAATATGAGCGCAGTATCAATCAAAAATTTTAGTTTTTAAAAAATACAATTTTAAAACTTCATAATGATACTAATTTTTTAAATTAAAATTATAGTTTTTTTACAATAATAAATATTAAAAACAAAAAAGACAAGGGAATATTAGTCTATTTATTAAAAAAATAAAAACAAATTTTTATATCAAATACACTCCTAATATTATTTTCTTTTAATTTCAAAGCTGTGGATAATCCGTCCTCGGATAATTTAGAATTGCCTGTGCATTTCCATTTTCATCATAGACTATATGTATAATTTCTATTTTAGCTAATTTTTTTAAAATAATTACTCCAGCCCTGTCCCTTGGTGTAGAGCTAGAGGTCAGGCTTCACTTACCAAAAGTCAGTGGTTCACTTACCGTCCTGAGCGACAAAAATTTATTTAAATTATATTGGCTTCAAATTAATTTAAATAAATAAGGACGGAGTATAAATGGCCTCCGATGCCGAAAAAGTCAAAAAAAAATAGATACTCTTATTATTAATCAAAGGAGAATTGATTAAGTTAATAATTTAAATTTTGAAATTATTTTGCTTTTCTTTAAATGAAAGCAGACTAAGGCGGGATTTTTCTATTATAAATTTAGACATTTAGGTCTTAAATAAATCTAGAATGTAGGTTTATTAAATTAATATATCTATACATTTGATTTAAATAAATTTTTATTGAAATGACAGTTCAAATTCTAGTTAGTTAAAGTATTAAATTTTGATAATAATTTAAATATACTCAGGTACGAGCTAATTCCATTGATATTATTATTTTTACTTTGCAATATTAAAAAATATTTTAGGGAAATTTTAACTTTCTTTTTTAAGAGAATTTCATAATAAACACACATTTGAAAACAAGTATTAATTAAACATTCCATAATTTTTTTTATGTCTCTTCGGCATCTGAGGCTATATATATTTTTAAACGAACATGTATTATGATAATATATATTAGTTACGAAACGTATTACCCAGGCATATTTATTACACGAATTGGTATCCAAATGATTTAAATAAATTTTCATCGGACTGCGTGGGATCCGAACCCACACCCCATGGCTTTTAAGTTTATCAATACTGACAATGTCAATATCTTTAACCTCTTAGCCAAGGGGTTTTTTTTTTTTTTTTGTTAAGAGCAAAAGCCTATTAAAATAATAATTAAAAAATTTATTTTTATATAATTTAAAAGATAAAAATATTTCACAAATTAGCCCTAAAATATGTTACTCCCAAATTAGAAATATTAATATTTTGTTTCTCATTGGAAAATTAATTGTATTCATAAAAGGAAAAAAATTAACAAGTTTCTCTTTTTGACCCCTTTATTCAACAATTCTGTGATAATCACAAATTTGATTTTTTTTTTAATATACTATCTTTTAATTTTATTATCGTTTTTACTTAAGATAAGACCGAATTTTATTAAATTACTGCATCGAATGTTTATTTTAATAAATTTTATTATCTAGGATTTTTTAAAAATCGAATCGGTCTACAATCGCTTGAGTACAATAAGAATCAGCCTAAATAATAATAAGCAACCCGAAAACATAATTACCCCCTAAGATTTATTTAACTATCAGGATTCTTTTTTAACTCTTTTCTCTCTTTTATATAAATCGAAACTCATTTTTTGATTTTATAGAACGTTAAGAATTATATTTTCAAAATGTTATTTTATTTTTATATTCGGAAAAGAAAATTTGAGTCATTAATGTATTTATCTATTAAAATATATAACTTAAAAATGATTATTAAATTTTATTTATTCCAAAATTTCCTTCTATATATTGAAAATTTATTTTTAAAATTTTTTAGTATTTATTTTGAAAGAAGAATTTAATAATAATAAAAATTTCAAATAGAATTCATTAAAAAGTATATTTGTAATTTTACTTTATTCAAGATTGTAAAATTTCTCTTTAAAAAAATTAAAAATTGAGGCATTTATTGGAATCCGTGGCGTATTCAGACCATGGGCGGATACCCACTTGAAAGGGAAAAAAATTACCCCTCCATCGAGTTCAAAGCAAATATTTGTTTTATGCCTTGAAATGTTTTTCAAAATGTTACTATCGGCAAAAAATATAAACATGCTTGCTATATTTTGTCTTATATTAAATTAGATAAAGAGAAGTGGAAAATATTTACTCTTAATCCCTTGGAAATATCTGCCCTAGATTCAAATTGGTGAATCAGAGAAGTCCCTTCCAAAATGAATTTTATATTTACAATTCTTCTAAAAAAAATTATCAAAATAAATTCTAAAAAAATTTTTAAATGAAAATGATTTAAAAATTTTTTCAATTTGTTAGATAGATTCAATTGGGTGTTAACTATTTAATATAAAATTAAAATTTCCACTCCATATAACTGAAATAGTTCTGAAATATTATTATATATTATAATAATAAATCCTTTAACATTTTATGCATTTTATTTAATTTAGTTTATTATATTTTGTGATATTTTTTATATGCATTAAAAAAATTAGATTTAAAATATTTTATATTTTACAAAAGAGTTTATAGTATGTGCGGTTAATATCTATTCTTTCTCTTCCTCTCTTTTTATCTCTCTATCCTTTTTGATCTCAAAATTACTCAATGCTTCCTAATTATTATAAAAACAAAAACTGATTGTGTCTGTGCTTTTGAAAAGGACTATGCTCGTCTCGAAAGAAAAAAAAATTTAAAAAATTTCAAAAATAAAAATACAAAAAAATTATAAAAAAACAGCACAAGTTATTTTGTTCAATTTGTATATGTAGATAATATTTCTATATATGTGTAATGGTGCCTTGTACAAATTGATTAGAAACACTTTCTAAAGGCAAAAAGTTTTTTGTAAAATATATATATATATATTTATATATATATATATTCTACATATATATATATATAATAAATATTTTTCTATGTTCGTCAAAGGTAAAAAAGTAATCACTATATATATAAAAAATAAAATTGTTCAGAAAAAATAATAAATATATATATATAAATTAAATGTTGAGATAAATTACAATTGAAGGTATATTTACGGTGTTGAATATTAAAAAAAAAAAGAGAAAATGTTTATATACTTAGAATAATAAAGTAAAACATAAATATTTGATAGATTAGTAAAAAAATGTGATAAATGTATTTTATATTGTTACTTGTAATGTGTTGTAAGTCTTATAAAAGAAAAAAAAATTAAAAAAAAATTAGTTCATTCTGGTTTTTGGAAGTGGGGTGCGTGAAAACTCCTCCAAAAACCTGTGACTTAATGATAATGATGAGATCATTAATGTTCTTAAAGCCAATGGCAAACTTGTAAATATATATATATATATATATAAATTGATTGACGAATTTTTTGCCGAATTGACCTATGTTTTTTTATTATAAATTGGATTTTAAATTCTCTCCTCCCTCCTCTAACCCTTCCTGGATATTTTTATTTGATGCAAGAAATTATTTTTGTATTAATATGTGTGGGACAAATTTCCATTGATTTCCTTCCGGAAAAAAAATCGTTTTTAATAGTTTTCAAAAATGTCTAATTTAAGATTGAAAAAAAAAATAATTCTAAATTTATCAAACATTTATGTATTAAAATATAAATAAATATAATATATATATATAAATATAATATTAATAATAATAATAATAATAATAATAATAATAATAATAATAATAATAATAATAATACAATGTTCAAACATACATTGGCACTGGCCTTAAAAAAATAAATAGAATATTTCTAAGGGGCACCGAAGGCGGAGTCGAAATCCCATTTGAAACATTTAATTACAATGAAAACAAAAGTGGCTGAAAAAAATTATTTTTATTTATTTTAGAAAATATAAGAAATAAAATATAGGCAAATAAAAGAAAAGATGAATTTCAATTAAAGAAAGACATGACATTAGATTAGACAAATGCTTAATTGTTAATTGAACCGTAAAATTTTGTAAATTGCCTATTATGAAATTTGCTGTTTTTGGATTTTAAATTTCTCATCCCATTATAAAGCGAAACAAAAGTGTAAAATTATTTCGATATTGATAGTACAATTATACTTTTTCTATCTATTAAACTAAAAATACTTAAATGTAGTATTTGAAAATAATTTGGTTGTGTATTTTCTAAGCAGTTCCTTTTAAGATGAAAATTTTTTCTTGATCTTTTTTCTTTGAAAATTTAATTCTTAATAATTGAATTTTATTTTTAATTATTATAATGATTTTAATTTAAAGCCCCAATAAAAACTAAAGTTTCATTTTAAAAATTCCATGTATATATGAGGGTGATCTGAAAAGTTTCCAACCTAACAAAGATACAAGACATTTTTCTTCAAATTTATTTTTATTTTTATAGATAGTCTCCTTGTCTACACACTTCTCCCAGCTATGCTCCCATCTCTTTAACCCGTCCAATTAGTACTCGGCGTCTTTCTCTGCAAAATAATTATTTACGAAGGTGATGGTTCGGAAACTTTTCAGACCACCCTTGTATTACATGGTAATAATTTTATTTTGTTTATAAGTGGTATAACGGGATAAAATATAAAATCAAGATCTTAACATTTTTTTATAAAATTTTTTATATCTTATACACAAAATACTAAATTTTATCAAGTACACTTTTTTGTTTATTGGTAAGTGTTTTTTCTATTTGAATACAGTGGCATAATCAGAGGGCCGAGCCTCCTCCCTTCTCCAAAGCTAAAAAATTTGCAAAAATCAATACAAAATTTCAACAAAAACATTTTAAAAAATTACAAAAAATAATATATATAATATTATTGTTATTAAGAACCAATTATAAAAAAAATAAGAAAAACTAAATGGTCTAAAGATCAGAACAAACCACATACTTGTTTGGCCCCTTCCCTCACGCCCCAAATAAGAATCCTACAGTGTTATATAAAAAGTTTTGGCTCCTCTTCTTGTGGGATTTATTAGATCTAAAAAGAGGTAAAAATTAATAAGGTTTTACAAATCTGTTGATGACACAGGATGAGTACCCAATACTGAATTCATAAAAATAAAAGTTAAACGGAAAAACGTGTAGAATATTTAATTCTAAAATTTGTTTTAATTTTATTATTAAATGGACCTGTTGAAAATATAATAAAACCCAATAATATGTAAAAATTTTTTTTAAATATTCATTTTTTAAGTAAAAGATTTTAAAATGAAATCAGAAAATGAATTTCTCATTTCAGAGATTTTATGATTAAATGATCCATAATCCAAATTGAGATATTCATCTGAATTGAATTAAAATAGCTTTTTTTTTTATCAAATACACATATGAATATATTAAGATCAAAATTTTGTTTTAGTTCAAAAAATAAAGCCATTCTAATTCGGTTACTATTTTATTGTTTTTATGTTAAATAAATTAAGTAAAAAATAATTTATTATAATCTTTCTATGACAGTTAGTCAAAAGAAAAAATAAAAAAAAAAATTATTATAATCAGTAAATTATTATATAAACGTACAGACAAAATATTTTATTGAGAAATGTTCTTATGAAAAAACTTAAGAATTTCACTTTGCTTTTCTTTTTATAGAATTTGAGTTAAAATTTTCTTGTTTTATTAAAAGAACTAATTAGCCATTCAAGAAAATTTAAGAAATTCCACATAAAAAAGTGTATTAAATTAAGGTTTTTTAGGACCTTTCTGAATACCGGACTTAAAGAAATCAAATAATTTGTCTAATTATAATAATAGACAGAATTTTTATTTGCCTGGGGGTCAAAATGAAATTCTTTTCTTGAATGTGGGAGTTAAGAATAGGGTTTCGAAAAACATTTTAACCACCATAGGAGAGGTGAGTCTGTTTTATTTTAGTCTTGTTTTGTTTTTCTCAACCTGGTCACCCTTATTTTTATTTAAAGATTTCTTTTACTCGATGGAGTTCGGCCCCTGAATATAATTTTTGATGTTTTTTGCTTTTAGGAAGATTATAATTTTGATAAATTTATTTATTTAATATTTCTCAATATATTTTTATTAAAAAAAAATTTACTTCAATATATATATATAATAAATCGAAATTTTATTTTTTCATTTGTTAACTAACATTCAAATAAGAAATCACTCACTCCATTTTCGTTCTACTTTCTCCTTCATCTCAACATTTTGTCTTTGTTTCGATTTTTTTAAACTTTGCCACTAATATTCGAATTAAAAGTAATTTCGAGTCCGCTGAGACAATCCTTTTGCCATTGAAATGCTCCGATTGCTTCTCAGAAGTATGTTTTTTTTGTTCTCAATTTTAACGCCGAAATGAGAGACAAATACTCAATTGAGTAAATGTAGACAATGTTAATGAATAAGGATTTACATTGTGCTAAAAATTTATGGATTTGTAATAAATGAAATAAAATTATATATATATATATATAAATTTTTTTATATTTATATTTTCCTATTGGGTTTTTTAGCTCCAAAAACTCTTATTTCTATGAAGACTTCAGAAGAATTTAAGTTGCTTGTCTCTTAGAGCAAAGCTAGAGCTCTTGGGTTCATGATCTTTTAAGACCAGTGGTTCGCTTCCCGTTCTAAGTGAAAAAATTTATTTCTCATTTCATCAGCAGGACACAATTATCAAAAGGTCTCAAAGTGTGCTGACCTATGTATAAGCATATCGTTTAGATTAAATAGGGCTTAAATGGATATACATTAAATATTGATATTAAATAATTTTTATACTTAAACGATATACTTATGAAAGATCGCACACTTAGAGACCTTTTGACCACGATCTATGCTCGTAAAGTCGACACTATAAGAGAAAGTTAATTTTGGTTTTCTCACTTTTGGCTGCTCGATCAATCCCTTCCTCCAATCATTCATCTTACAGTCATTTTTATACATAGAAAATTTAAGGAATCCTTCGCTAAGTGAGATCTTATTGATATCATTAACTGAAGAGAGCTCTTTATTTTAGGAAGCTCTTGGCCTCTATTTCATATACTTTGTATTCACGTCCCAAGCACTTTCAAAGGGGAGCCTTAGAGATAGACTAAATCTTTTAAAAAATAAAATACAATATTGTTTGTAAGAAAGCGTAGCGGACGTGAAAAAAGAGACTTTTACAATGAAAACAAAATTGTAATAAAAAACTTTTTACGGCCGGCGCCTAGTTAATAGGCAACCAAATCGTGTACCCTCTCAGAGGTTGCCTGTATATAGGCGATTTTGAATATTAACATTTTAAATAAGAATATCCTTCAACGATTTAACATAAATAATTATGTACTTTGTAAAGATATAAAAAAAATTAAGATATAATAAAGGCTAGATCGATAGGAGAAAAAGCAAGTTTTTTCTTCTCGCCTTTATTCCAACCTGGCTGACATCCATCCAAAACAAACAAATAAATCATATAGCCAGTTATTCCTTTTTTCAATATATTCTTATAAAAATTAATTTTTTTTATTAAAACAACATTTCTATTTAAAAAGGAGCAAAGTTGGAACAAAATTTCAATTGAGACGTTAGGTTAGTAGGACTTTTTCTTGGGATTATTAATATAATATAATTAATAGTAAGTACAATATAAAACTGAATTCAAGAATATGGTTATAAATTATTCTATTGATAATAATATAAAAATTAGATTTCGAACAAATTCAGATTCAGAACAGATCATTCATTTTAGTTCAGTTTTTATTAATGTTAAACGTCTTAAGATCCAATGACGAATACCCACTCCTTCCTGAGAATGAAGAAAATGCCGTTTTTTAGCTCATAATGTGGGCATTTTAATAAAAATTATTTTAATAAATGCAAGTAAAAAAAGATAAAATAATTTAAGCTATATAAAAAGTGCCAGAAGCTCAATTTAATTTTTGGTTGAAAACCTTGCGGTTCTTCAGTATTTTAAGATTTTCCAAAATGACTCCCAATATAGAAAGCCTTGGACACTCTGGTATAGATGTTTGGCAAAAAGTTCAATTACTATCCTATTTCTAAAAAAACCAGGTTTGCATAATGGTTAAGTATTCTCTATACTTCTACTTTTGTAAAATTACTTAGAATGGCGGGTTGGCTTCAAGCCAACAGTTAATAAAAAAAAAAAAAAAGTATTCTTTACATTTCAAACTATTTATACAAAAATGTGTTTCGTTTGTGATTAAAAAAAAATCTTCGTTTGATATTTCTTTAATGTTTTGGAGTAGGGCCCTAAACTCTAGAAATGTTAATGTCAGAAAGTAAATAGGGGGGGAGGGGCTTCAAAATATTTTCATTCTAAAATGATGAAATCAAAAAAGAGATAAAAACAGAGGCGGATTAAAGAGAATTATTTAAAAAAAAAAAGCTAAAATAAAATTCTTCACCCCTTCCTCCGACAAGACATCAATATCTTCAAAAAAATTTCTGACACAAAGATCAGATATTCAATCTCTCTATAATTTTAATTTAATTTATTATTTATTATTAACTATTATTTCCTTTTTTTTAATAATGTTTTTTTTTTTTCATAACATGTGATATAATTTAATAGAGGAGCCGATAATTTTATTTGATTATTATTCATTTTGTTATAAAGGCGAGGGTGGGTCTTGATTGGTTGGTCCTTTTATCAGAGTCATGATTTGCATCTTGATTGCCTCTCCTACCCGAGGTTAAGATCCTCCGACGGACGATTCATGTGTGAAATGAGCCTATTTGCATGAATTAAGTGAGTTGTAGCTAAAAACAATTTCCTAGTAGAGTATTTGTAAATCCGTCAATAAATTAACTTATTCTTTGTCTTTGCCTTGTTCCGGTATTTAGGGTTCGGCAGTAAAAATGAGACGCGAGTAAAACAGAGATCAAGCAGCCCTTTGCACAGCTTAAGAGATGGGGGAAGCCAGGGGTAGAGACATTCAGAGAAGAAATGCCACTCTTAGTTCCAGTCGCCAGGGAGCTCTTTTTAGTTTCCTCAATAAATTTAACAAAATAATTTGAAATTTTCAAAATTATCTAATTTTTAATTTATAAATATTTTATAATAAATATAATATAAAAAATATTTGGCCATATTTGAAAGGGCAAAAGAAAAGCAAATGGTAGGAGGGTTGTTTAAGACTCAATATACTCACAAAACTTAGGTGCTTTCTATAGTTTTCAAAGAACTCCAAAACATTTGAGTTGCAAGGTTGGGAGAGGAGTTTCAACTCCTAACCATTTTAGTTTGCCTCAACAATGCGTTTAAAGGAAAAAAAACGACGCTGGGTGCTTGCTTTCTCTTTATCCCTTTTTCTTTTTTGTATTTATTAAAAATAAATAAATTTTTTATTGACTAAATTAAGATCGTTAAAAAACTTAACTGTTTCAATATTAAGAGAATTGCAAAAAAAAAGCTTGAAAATTAATAAATTTATAAACTAAAATAATGGAGGGTTATGTTCAAAAAGTTAAGCGGAATATAAAAATGAACGTTAATGTATCTTCTTATAATTTCACAACCTAAAACAAAGCGCTGTACTGTTTGCATTGTACAACAAGGAGGGCCAACAAAAAACGAAGGTTTGGCATAACCTAGCTACTTTTTTCCCTTCATGAATTTGCTTTTAAAGATCTTTTATTAGGAAATGAAATGAAAAGTAGTCAATCAAGGAGAAATAAATAAACGCTGTCACCGTTTCGAGCGCTGATCGCGTTCATCTTCAGGACAGCCAAGTGTCAAAAGAAAATTGAAGATGTATAAGATATTCATAATAAGTCATCTATGAATTGTATGAATTTTAATAAAAAGAAAAAATTAAAAAAAGCGCATCAGTAAAGAGGGCCTAGACAATTGTGGGTCGGATAAGGATTAATATATTCTAAAGGTATTCTAATAAATAATTGATATATGATTTTTAACAAAATCGTTAGAGCGAATTTGCAGAAAATTGAAAAAAACTAAAAAAAAAAGTATAAGTACTAGTAGTCTTTGGCCAATTTTAATGAAAACCTTCGAAGCACATGCGACGTGGGTATTAGCTAAAATATATAGTCTCGAAACTTTTTTCGTTTTTGAGATATCTTATTTACACACATTTTGCGAGACCCAATTTTTTAGACTCAGGGGACCTCAAAATGTGCAATAGACCGTTGAAATCGATTTTTTTTGCAAAAAAAAGTAAAAATTATTTTTAGGAAATAATAAAATGTGAATAGACTATTTTCTATTTAATAAAACACAGAATGTTCCTATTATATCGATCTTATCTTGGCAAAAGTCAATTTTTATTCATAATAATAATACTTGATTGCATATTATTTAATAAATAAATGAAAGTAATGCACTTAATCAGTATTCTAAGTTAATAAATATAATTACTAACAACTCTATGCTCTCCGTTACCCACCTTAAAATATTATCCCCTTAAATTAGTATCCCATCCAGAAATCACATAAATGCTAAATATATATAAATATATATAAATAAATTCATATTAATTTTTAACAGGTGCCAAATGAGCTTTCCATGGGGGCATATTTTAAATTTGTAAAGTTAGTGGTTACCTCACCCTTGATTTGTGCCCTCAGGGTTTGACAAAATTAAGGAAAGAGGCACTGTCCGACCTTGACCGAGACTTTTTCTCTTTGATAAATCCCATATTAAAGCAACGGGATCCCTCATAAGCCCGCAGCAGGTTTGCCCTTTGGCAGTTATGTTAATTTTATTTAATCCGAAACTGCCCAGAACCCATCTCATTACTTTGAGAATAATTAGTTTTTTATTCGATTTATTAATGAGGAGAGAAGATTAACACCCCTATCTTGTAATCCACTTTTGAATATTAATAATTTCATAAATAAAATCTACATAAAAGCATAGGGCTATATCACTTTATTTGTGAAATGGAACGATTTTTTAGATGCATTGATTAAGCTTTTTAATGCATATTTTATTCCTTCTATACTCATGGAGAAACTAAAACCAGTGGCCTAAGCAAAGGGGAGGCAATTGGCCTCGGAGTCCATCAAAGAGTGCATTCAATATCGTGCCAGGAAGATTTGGAGAGCTGACAGAACGGCAGTGTCTTTGTGTGCCTCTAATATGGTTAAATTTTGTTCAGAAATTAACTAGGCAAATAAATAAAAATAAAACATCAATTAATTAAAATAATTAATATATTAATAAGAGATTAGAGACAATTTCGAAAACACTACTAAATTAATTTTCGTTTTGGTCTGTTTAATTTTTACATAATTCTTGATTATGACAATGAGCTGGGTCTCCATATTTACTAATTACTATCGCTCTAAAAAGTTTCTAAGATGTCTTTTGTTGTTGTTATTTTTTGGAAGTTGGCATATTTCTGCTCACTCCCTATTCTCTTTTTTAGTCTTTTTTTTGATAATAATAAGCTATGTTTATTGTATTTACTTCCTTTTTCGAAATGTTCTGGTTATGTAGAGTAAAGTGATCGTACACAAAGCTATATCGAGATTTCAAAGGAAATACACGTTTGAAGTCGCCTGAATCCAACAAACTACTCTTACAAAAGAATCTGTCTTAAGTAAGGGAAAATTTTATTGTGACTTTAAATACCTAATAACATTACGACAGCAAAGTTTTGAATATAATCTTAACTAATATTAGGGAAATAATTAAAAACATATTTTTTACATTAAAGGACAATAGCAAACCCTTTAGTGCGAACCTAGGGGGCCTTATTCCTATAAATATCTAAATAAATTAGGATGTATTATTTGTAGCTATTAAATTTGGAATACAAGATATAGAGGTACAGTTAATGATTGGCCTAGGCGTATATTAGCTCGAATATAATTTTTTATATTTTATTAACAAAAGGGTTAATAAAAAAATTAGCGATCTCTGCTTATCTTTCTCAATGAATTTGAGGAGCCTAATCAGATGTTTGGATTATGGATCTGAACCATCCTCAGTGCCTTTATTTGGCTTGATCTTTTTTTGGAGGAGATATTATAAAAAATCAACCATCACATTAAATGTCTATTTTTTATGACGTCACCGCCAAAAAAATGATCAAACCAAATAAATACAAAGAGAGAGAGAGGGGCAGCGATATTGCTAAAACTCTGTAATTAAGTATGCTAAGGCTTTAGAAATAAAATATAATTTTTGTAAAAATTATATTCGTACTGATTTACGGCTAAACAAATTGTCAATTAATATCCGCAGTACATCTATTAAAAGGTCCGTTGTAGGTAGTAGGTCATTAGTGATGCCATTCTTAAAAAAAAAAAATAAATATCCTAAATAAAAATCTTCTTCCATAAGAAATTATTATTAAGATCATTCATATTTTACTCACACAAAATGATAATGATAGATTATATATTTCCAGTAAAAAAAAAAACGAATTATTTGCCTCATTATCATTCCATGTAAGAAAAAAAGTAGAATAAAAAGAATAGAGCTTATTTTATTAGAAATAGAAAGTTATTGATAGTTTTCACCCCCATGAAAGAGAAAGGGCACATGGGTGAGGGTGTTTTGCCCTTTTGCCTACTAATCAGATGCAAATTTCCTGTCGGGATGTGTTGTCCAGGTGAATGCTTGCGAAATTCACCGCTGATGGCTGACACCTACACGTGGCTCTCTTTTCCCCTCCCTCACTCTCTCTCACTTTATCTCCTGGTGGGATTTCGAACCCGAACAAAACAAAACAAAACCCGAACAAGAGAACAAAAAAACATTCGGCAAGCCGAACATCCACCCTCTGGGATATAAAATGAGCGGCTTTCGTTGACAGAACATCACATCCAGGTTGGAAGTGTATGCACCGTCAGCAGCTCTTACGGTAAGCCTTTTTCAAATTAGTATATAGAATTACAATTGCAGACATGAACCTTTACTATTATTTGCGATCTAAGGAGAATAAATCCTATTGGTAAATGGTGGTCTGTGATCAAAGAGGAAAGTCTGGCAGTAGGTTAATAATAATAATAATAATCATGGATGGAAAATCATATACCAATTAAATCAAAATTATTTTCCAAATTTAAGAACTAAAATCTTGTGATTTAAAAAGATTCTTATTAGTAGAAGGAATTTATTTAATTTTTATTGGGAGTCTCCTAAAGAAAAAAAAAAATTTTTTCGAGGTAAATTACAAGAAATATTTGTTTGCATGATGCCTGTCTGTCGGTTTATGGACACCTGTATAACAAATTGAAATGAATGAATTTTTATAAAATTTCAATTTTAAATATCAGATATATCGTTATGATTAATCTTGAGAGGTGACAATATATTGATCTTTGATTATTTAATTTTCCTTTAACGTACCATAAAAGAGAAGATAAAAGAGAGAGCCAATCTTCTCCAAAAATGAGATATTCATATCTGATCAGGGTGGCGCTTTCGGCGTGAATGTCCTGATTTATAAATAGAAGTCCTTTGTTCCGCTTTATTATTCAGAAATTCCACCTCACAATTTCATATAGGCTAATTACCTCAAATTATTTTAAAAAAATAATAAATAAAAATTCGCAACTAAATATATAATAATAAAGTGAAATATAATAAATATAAATATATTTTTGAATAATGAATTCAGTTATACTAGTATGTTATAAAGAGTATATTTGAGACCACAAGAAGGGCCGAGATGGGCAGCATTACTATCTTATTTTGTTCTTGTTTATTGGTGGTATTTCACTTTTTTGTAAATTTGCCCTTTTAAAATTTTTATGTTTAGATGACCCCCCCCGCCCTCCCCCCCCCCCCCCCCCCCCCCCCCCCCCCCTCCTCCCTCCTCCCCTCTTTTCGTCTTCGTTTTTTCGCTCTTTTCCTCTCATTTTTGTTCTGCTTTTTTACTAGAGCACACTCTGTTTCTGATGGCTAATTATACTCTTTGCGACTCGAAATGTCTAAGTAGGGTCAAGTAAAGGCGAGAGACATTAATACCTGGCAGAGAGGAGTTTATTAGTAATAGAACTTATTATTACCTAGCAGAGAGGAAATAGGCGAAGAAAGATGAGCTCAAGTAACTCCAACCTAATATTTTAAAAATAAATAAATATAATACATATTTTTTTTTTAAATTTATGTGTGCATATTCCAGCTCCTGCTCCAGTGTTTTCTATAAAATTTTTCTTTAAGAATGTATTTTTTTTTTTGTTTCGACATATTACTAATCAACATTTAATATGATTTCAGATGAGATTTTGTTCTAAAGTTCGAGAGTACTACATCATCCTTGGGGTTCTCTTTCTTTTAACTTTGGTCCTCTGTGATAAGGAAATCCAAAAAAGAAGTGCATTTGATTTGAGTGCTAAGAAAATACAAGTATGCGGATCGCGATTAACTGATATGCTTTATTACATCTGTGGTGGAGACTTTAACTACGGAAAAAAATCTGATCCATGTAAGTCAAAGCATTTCAATTTAAGTTATACTATCCAAAAAGCCAAAGATCTAGTGTAATTATTTACAAAAGGCCCGGAAATGACCAAGTAATAATTGTCTAATTTACATGATAATGATCTGTTTCAAAATATCTCTTTAAAACTAGATTACCATGGAGTGCAGAAATTCGTTGGTTTTTGCTTGCTCGTGAAAGGCAATCCAAATGACCATCTCACTAAAGAATTTTTTAATTAATTGCTAATTAAGTTAGTCAATTGGGATGCCTCCTTCCAGCAACTAAACACGAATTGAATCCACCTTTGGTGTTGTGTTATTTTACCTAATTATAAATTTCAATAAGAATTTCATTTCTTAAAGAAGATATATAGATAGATGGCTTTTGACTTTTTGTGACTAAGAGGAGGGGAAATAATGCAATAAAAAACAAAAAATTTCAGTTCTCGCTCTCTTTAGGCCAAGTCAAAATTGGTGGGGTTACAATATATGTCTCTTTATGTTTAGTCAAAAAATATATGGTCTCATGATATATTATATAGAAAAAATAAAAAAGTTTTATTTAAAATATAAAACGTGAAAGCCCAATTTTCTTTTGCCTTTCGGCATCCATAATTAATTTATGTAGTAATATGTTTCCATTTCCGTTATTTAAATTGATAATCAATTATTTTAAATAAATTTTATCGCTCAGGATGGAGAGTGAGCTAATATCCCTTATTATGAAGCCACACTTAACTCTACTCTAAGGGATATAAACTATTGTAGTAATTAAAATTCTTAATTTATATTATCAACTTTGAATAAGCAAAATTGGATAGAAATTGAATTAATCATTCATTATAAAATATCTCGCAGACAGATCTAATTAAGAGATTGTAAAAATATCTTACCCTATTTTCCATAGCCTGGAAGATCTGGGGCCTGAGAAACGCTCTGCCAGCTGAAGAAGCTCCTTCACAAGAGATGGGTCTCTCGTTTCCGATAATCTCAGAATTACAAGCCCGCAATACAATCCAAGAATTCAGACGAAGAAGACGAGGCGGTATCGTTCAAGAATGTTGCGATAAAAGGTGCTCCTTTTACGAGATGAGTACCTATTGTCGAAAATCAAATTAGAAATTTTATAAATTCTTTGCTCTCCTCGAAATCATGAAAATATATCCTATATAGCCTAATTTGCATTGATTAAATTTTTTTTGAAAATATTTTGATAAAAAAATTTATTTAAAATATTTTTTATTTCGATTAAATTAATTTGATTATCCATTGAAATAAATAGCATGAATATAAAATAAAATTTATTAAAGAAAAATTAAATTATTTTATTTAGAAAATCTTACAGCGCCCTTGTAAGCCAATAGAGGACACTAAATTCTCTGTGTTGTAGACTATGAATTTGGTGAAAAGAAATATTTTTTTTTTGTTTCTGGGCACCCGCAATCAATAAGGAGCAAAGGAAGCGCTTAGATTCACTCCCTTTGAATCTCTTCCAATGAATAAATTAAATATTTTGAAAAATAAGCCATTTCCCTCTTCCCTCCACTCGAAAAAAATTCTGCGGGCGCCCATATTTTTATTATTAGAGATATTATTTACATTCATCTTCAATTTCAATAATTATTTTTGTTAGTTTCCAAATTGTAAAGATAAGATATATCGTTTTATTAAAAAATTTAAACTAATTATTACTTTAAAAAAAAAAATAATTGCGATAGTTTTTCTTAAATATAGGATAAGATTTAAAAAAAAAATTAAATTGGTAATTTCTGAATTATTATAATTTATAACCCCTTATCAATTTTAGACTAACAGATTTTCAGATAAAATTTCCAAAAAAATATTTGTAAAAAATGTATTATATAAATAATTCGTTCTTATGCTTGAAAATCTTTTCTTTTCTCTTGAATTTAAGAAATTTAAGCTTGTTAAAAATGTGAGATTTCAACTTGTATACTCTAGTTAACATTAATAGGACTTCACCTCTGAGCCTCTTTATATTAGTGAGGTCCTATTAATTTTAAGACTGATGTGAAAATATCTTAAAATTTTTTTAAAAATATATTAATGTTTTAAAAAATATTTTATTAAATATAAATATTAAATTATTGTTATTTTAAAGTGTAACTATATAAGAAATAAATTGAATGTATATTATAAAGCAAAATATAATTATTAATTTTAGAATATTTTCCTAAACCTTTTGTCCTTTGTATTATTATATAGTTGGTAGGAATCCTTTTTAAAATTTTAAAATTAAATTTAGCTATAAGCGACATGTGTATCTGATTATTTACCCTATATGAAATGAAAGGCCTAAGAAAAAAATCAACTTTTACCTACACTTGACTTAGTCTTCCAAAACAAATCTGAAATATCAAAATATCTTTCCAATACTAACTTAGTCGAAATAATGTCCATACACGAATTGTTCTATTCATCATTTTGGACAATTATTGTATATATATATTTTAAGTCTTTTCGGCATTTGAGAGCATATAGATTTTAAACAATGCGATTATACAATGTATATTAATTACAATAAACGTAATCAAGGCATATTTATATCAATTGGTATCTAATTGATATAAATAAAACGCCTGAGATTCGAACCCATACCTCTTGGCTATGAAGGTTAGCATTAGCAATATTAACAATATCTTTATCCTATCGGCCACAGGTCATTTTTGTATTTGGAAATTTGTACGTTAATTGTTAAGTATCACTTGTAGAGTCAATTGTTGCCAAAAAGTCTTCCTCTTTTTGAAGAAAAGACATAGTATCTCCCCCTTAATAAATTTTTATAATTATGTTTTAGTACACTTGCGGATCTATAGATACAGAGACAAAAATAGATTGTTTGGATCATTTTGATTAATTAAGGGAGCCATAATTTAGGTAGATTCGTTGAAATCTAAATTTTGAAAAAAATAATGGAGTTGGTATGGAAGTAAAAAAAATTTCTATGATTATGTCAATTTCATTAAAACTTTTTCAAGTAAATGCTAAATATTTCCTCATTTTCCTCTAAACAATATCTAATTATTAAATTCTAAAAAAAAGATTAAATTAAAAAAGATTAAATTTTATCAACAGTAGAGGGAATTTTGAGGAATATGATATGATGAATAAGCCTGTATTGACCAATTTTGGTGAAATCTATTCAAACCAAAAAATATAAAAGTACTCTTTTTGAATTTTTCTCAGGAAAAATATATTATTTTTTTAAATGTAAATAAAATAAATATCTTGATCATTATCTACGCAAAAATTTTTAAAATAAAAAAATTATTCTGTCTGGGACATATATATTTGATGCCACTTCACAATATTCCAATAAATAAATAATTAAAGTCATTAAAAAAGTTTTTATATATTCCACATAATAAAAAGGTTGTTTTATTTTAAAAATAATGACTATTTAATTAAGCTTATCGCTTTCCAACATCTCTCCAACTATCGTTTATTTATTCTCTAACTACGTTCAGTCTTTTCATTTGAAAGGTAACTTAAATTGAGATGTTTGCAAAAAATTAAGTACAGGAACGGGGGGAGAGGGGGAAAGATATAGATGTATCATGAATTCTCTCTGATCTCTCTCAGAGACAAACATGATTTCAATGCTTCCCAAATAAGGATCAAGTTTTTATTAAAAGAGGAATTGTACAGAGTTCATTGTATTTATTGCTAATAAATTATTATATTTAGCTGTTCATAAACATTATTTAAAGGGAGGGGTAATTGCTATGTATATATATCCCCGCTCCTTAAAAAAAAACGTGCCTGTCTTTGCTATCTGATATACAGTATATATAATAAATGGATAGGATGCTGATTGAATAATGTTGAATTTGGATTTTTGCAGTTAGCTATGAAAAAAAAAGATATTTTATAATATATTTCGACCGTTATCTTCCGACCTTTATCATGACCTGTATTTTATATATAATTTAAATAATAAAATTAATACATATATACATATATATTCGGGTTTCCGGTTCCATCTCGATGGGCTGTTTCTTGCAACTTATGGGCCCTTTAAATAAATAAATAAATAAATTTATTTAAGACCTGCTTAGAGGCACAAGTCCTCGGTGGCTAGGTCCAATCAAACACAAATACAAATTTATAAATTACATAATACAAATCAACAAACAATTAACAAAACAAATACAAAAAATATAAAAAAAAAAAAAAAGAAAAAGAAATGTATGCTCATTAATAAATAACATGTTCATACATTTCTATCGAAAGAAAAAAATAAAAACAAAGCAATAACATACAAAATATGGTCTCGAGAATGCTAAAATTTCTGACCAATGTTTTTGGGATACAAATATAAAAATTAATCTTGAAATTGTATTACCTAACTACTCAAAATACATTAGACACCAAAAAAATGCTGACATAATGCTGAAAACACAATAAAGAATCTATTAATATGAATCCACTATAATAAAAATAAATTTGGGCTATATGTAACCGGAAACTCGGACTCGCCGATGTCTGTATGCATGTATGTATGTATTAATAAATTATGGGCCGAGCGCCTCAAGGTAGCACGTCCGCCGCAAAATTGGAAAATCCTGGTTCGAATCCAGGTGGCCCATCCAAAACTCTCGCAAAATTATTTTATCTTAAACGATATAATGACTGGATTTCACAGTCTATGGGTCATTGCTTGAAAATCACCATCTATTTCAAACAAAACCCTATCAGTCGGTATTAATTTTATTATTGAGATTATGTATAAATTACAGGTCCTGATGAAGACCGGGAAACAGAGACGTTCGTAATAAGAAATAAAAGAGTTTTATTTATATAATAAGATTTTTTTTCTTCCCATCTACTTACAAAAACCGAGAATAATGATATCTAAAGAGGATAAAAGGGAGAAATCAAGGTTTATCTAATCTTTAGAGAATTAAAAATTAAAAAACCAAATAAATAGAGATTGTATAAAAAGAGAATAATGAGCTTCTCTGAAATGCACATATAAGCCATCCTTTGAGTTGATATCGAGGGGGAACATAGTATGGCACCTCTTGGCAAGGCTCCGCTTTTAATTGATTATACTATACCCAAATGGGAATATAACATTGCTTAGTTGCCTATGAAAAAGGAATTAATTTGCTACAAATCATTTGAGCATCTCAAAAGTAAGTAGCAATTCAAATTTTATGGAGAAAAGGCAGTTAAATTAATTAAAAAACAAATCATAATATAAAGAACTTTATAATATGGATTAAAAATTGAAATACATATGTTCAAATATTAGATAAGATATTCCAAAATATATTTTATCAATGTATCTCCGATACATTTTTCCTTTTTGTAATAGTTATCCTAACCTCCTTTTTAGAAATAAATGTCAAACTCTGCTCGCAGATAGCACTATAAAAGAAGATAGGGAAGGAATTCAAGCCAATTTAGCCTCCTTCCCATTCCTATATCATTTTTAGCAGTTAAATTAATTCAAAAATGAACTCTTATTTGAAGAAGCTGGGTTTATGTTTAGTTGTTTGTGAATGGGGAATAAAGCAAGCAATGTATCGCCCGCTCTATATGATATCCTTTATTGCGCAGATATTTTGAACATCATTTTCATGATTCTCAAAATCAATCATCTTCATGATGTCCGTCTTGTACATAGAAATATCTGCGCAATAAAAAATATCAAGAGGAGCGATACATTGGTAACTTTACTAGGTTTGTTCAAAAAATAAGGTGACTTTTTATTTTTCTCGAAAAATATTTATTTATTCATCAATATCTATTTTGTCC
>JAAAKE020084925.1:636-22537 GCA_010014785.2 Anisolabis maritima | reverse complement strand
GTTGTTGCTGTGGCAGCTGTTCAGGACGTCTTTGTTTCTCTAAATAAATATTTTGGGTGTCGACTTCGAGTGTTTATTATAAAAAAAAAATTATATTTAGGATATAGTCAATTTATAAAAAATTTTTGTTTTGAAAATATATATATATACTTACAAGGATATAATTAAAAAATTATTATCAAGCCTTGCTAACATTTTTCCTTTGTAAAAGGTTAAAATAAATAAATAGCTGCGATAGAAAATTCTTTCATTAAGCATTTATTAATAATTAGTATATTTTGCAGACGAGCCATGAACACGAAACGTGTTGTTATTATTTTTCTCCTTGGAGTTGGATGGATGAGGTTGGCCAGCTAGCTCTTGTTTCTTCTTGTTGTTGTTGTTGTCGATCACGATTAAGGCAGGCGTGAGTCGGTCTTGCTGTTGTTGTTGCTGTTGCGGTTGTTCAGGACGTCGCCTCGCGCGCCAACTCCAACACAATCGGGGGGATCGGAGAGGGCCTTCAGGGGGGCGGCGGCCCGGGGCCCCAGTTAAGTCGATGATCGATGGTGCACACTAACAGCCTAATGGTTTTCTAAGTCCATAGAGAGAGAGTCAATTAACCATCACGGATAAACCACCTTCAATCCACTCCCCCTCCCCTTCCCACAGTCCCTCCTTCAAATTGGATTCTCTACCTTAAGAAACATCCTAAGAATTTGCACTTGGAATATTTGGAATTCTTTTCGAAATTTAAATCTCTTAAATCAATGAATTAATTGAGGGGAAATAATTGGGAAATTTATTTTATTTTTTATTTTAATTACTTATTTGTAAGATACTTTTTTTAATTTATAAAACAATTTTCCTTAAACCTCCTCTTTTGATTAAAACAAAGTTGTTTTTTTTTTAAGATTTTTCTTGAAAATTCATAAAAATTGAATTACCGAATATTGATAAATTTTTGATTTTTATTCTTTTGTCAAAATAAAAGAGGTCTCTAAACGAGTAACTGAAGGAGCATATCGTCATATTAAAAATCCACTTCATAGCACAGAGGTGCAAATTGAGAAAAAAGAAACGGAAATAATTCGAATTTTCTTAAAGCTGTCATTTAAAAAAATTAATACATATATTTTCCAAGAGAAAGATCTCCGCTATTATTTCCTATAATATCAGGTTATCGTTATCTCAAAACATTCTCAGGTTACACACCCTGAAACTTTGAGTCTTTTCGGTCTTACACTTCGCCCAGGAAGTCGTGCATTTTATTTCTGGTTTTTTTGAATCTAGTGTGGTCTGGTAAGACTCTCAAATTTGATAAAACCTATCATAAAATATTTGTATTTATATATATATATATATTTGTATGTAGATTAATTTTTTCTAATTGTTAGAAGATTTGGATGAAGGTAATATTTATGAGAGATATAAATAAAAGCCTACTTTTGGTCTAGAATATTTATTACACTTACTCGGCGTTTCGGAGTTTAATCATTGTGTGAGTTCGGAAATAAAATAAAAGGTGTGCCCTATGTATTAATATTTTATATTGCAAATATAAAAAATTATTCCTCTTTCAGAGTTATTATTTTAATTTATTCTATTTTTCTTGTTCTTTATTGAAGAAGGCAAAGGTATTTATAGACGACCTTTGTCCTGAAAATGGGTGATGTTTAGACCCAAAACGTCAAAAAGGTGAAATAAATATTCTGGAGTGAAAGTATACATTTATTTATTTTCGTAACGAATGTTTTTTCATTAGCTACTACTCTTACTAGTTACTAACTCTACATGAAACAGCCTGTCGTTAGTGAATAGTAGAATATATAGAGTAATAAGAATCCAAAAGAATGGTTAGAAGTTTGTGACTGGAGAGATACATGAATATTATACATTTCGATTCACTTCTCAAACTCAATTATTTTGAAGATAACTCAAAAAGTAAATTAATTACTTTGTGAGTTCGAAAATGAAATAAAGTACGTGCCCTATGTATACATATTTCAGACTGTTAAATGTAAAAAATTATTTCTTTCTCAGAATTATTATTTTAATTTTTTTTTCTTTTTCTTATTCTTTTTTTTTTTTTTTTTAACAAACAACAAACAAAAAGTCTTGAAAGCAGTTTCGTTTATTTTATAAAAGTATTCAAACTTTGCCTTGTGAGCTTACACACACAAACTTATATATATACACTCACACACATGCAAAGAATAGATTTGCCACACGAAATTTAATAAATATAAAAAAGATAGACCGTCGCGTTGGTCGTCGCCGAAATAATAATATTTGAGGCCCGGGGCCCTCGAAGGGAATTGGTTGCCCTCTGGCCCATGTAAATGAGTTATTCGCCACCGCACAAACCCGAGCACGTTTTTAATTTCGGCAAACACCCCTTTTCTGGCCTCACCTTACCGAGTATCGAGCTACGCACAACACACCCTCCTATATCTATCTCTGTCTACAACATGACGGGCAAACAAACAACCTGCTTAATAAATATAACATCTCTCAAAAAAATTGCAAGACGATCTGTCTTTTCTACAAACAAAAACTAATTACGTTATTTCTCATCTTACATAAAAGCTTAATTAAAATGAATAAAATTCTTTCTATATATATATAATAATATAATAAATAATTTAAGAGGTATTTTCTCTACATATGTATACATATTAATAATTTGGGTTATTTATTTTATTTACATATCCCTCGCTAAAAATGAAACTTGAGTTTTGCTCAAACAAGTCTTTTCACACAAACATAAAGGGTTGGTCCAATATACGATCAAATGGTCATTTCACAGTTGACTTCCTTTAAAAAAGTAAGGGACTACCAAAAAGAGGACAATTTCTGAAGGAAACGCTATTTTGCATCTTCTCGAAATAATTTTTTTGAGATTGTCTATTCTTTGTATTAAAAAAATTCTTATTATTGGAGCTGCTTATCATTTTTTCTTAATAAATACTTTCAAATTTTATTATATTAATATAAAAAAAAATACTTTACCAGGAACATTACAATTCAATTTAAAATTTAGATCATTGCGAAGTATTTTTTGGCCCTGTCTACAGAAGGAGGCTGCTTATAAGCTTTTTTTTCTAAGAAAGAAAAAAATAAATCTTTACTCATTTATTTCCAAATATATCAAATTTCATGGTATATTTCGGCCGCGTCCAATATATATATATATATATATTGAGACAATATTTCTTTTATTGAAGTTTTCCAAAAGCAAAATTTCTTGGCTGAGGATGACTCTTGGACGCCGCCGAAATATACCATGAAATTTGATATTTTTGGAAATAAATGAGCAAAGATTTATTTTTTTCTTTCTCAAAAAAAAAAAAGCTTATATATATATATATATATATATGCATGAGACACTAAAATCGAGTCAAGCATTGTTTGCAAAAAAAATCAACCGACAAACTACAATGTTAAAATGTATATTTATATATATAATACTGTTAACAATAAAAATTACCGAAAATCCGTATTCATTGACTTTTGTTGCCCTGAAGAAGCGTACGACAGGCGTGCAAAACGTCAGCAACAAAAATCAAAAATTTGTTTTATTTCACTTGGCTACTCCGGGACATCCCATCCATCAAGAAAGAACATTCGTTATTTTTATGATTTTTACTTTTTTACATTGTCTGAGATTCGACCATTCTCTGATTCCAATGGCAATATATCTTCCACTGCACTGCACGAATACAATCAGGTATGTTTCCGAGAACGGAGATCGAATGCGTTCCAGAGATCGGATCAGTGAATAATTTAAATCCGGAAATGAATAAATATTTGAAATATACCTTAAAATAAAAATTAAGTTAAAATAATATCATATCAATTTTTTTTTATAAGTGATGCTTCATGACGTAAATTTTGAAAAGGCAAAAAATAAGATGTAGCCTGCTGACGGGTCTTGCCGGAGAGAAGAACAACAATTACCAAGATCTTTGTTATCAAGCAAGAACAAGCAGTGCTGAACATCGATGGGGTGGTCCAGAGGGACAAAACTCCCGCCGGGAGCGATATTTAATGTTTATAAATAATATTTATAAAAATTTGTAAACTCTAAATGGCCTCAAAAAGTATAATTATTAAATAAATTTAAAAAAAAGATGCAGCCCAAGTATTAGTTAATATGACGTATCTAAAAAATTTTGATCTTTTTGCAATATTTATAAAACTATATTATTCACTGTTTCTAAATACTCTTAATAGAAAAACTTTAACAAAAAGTAGCAATTTTTTAATTAAAAATGATTGAAAATCAGTTTTTTTCCTCCTGTAAAGTTAAAAATAACTGATATAGGTCATGTTGGTCCTTAGGCAACGATATGCTTAGTTATGTTTAAAAGTCTGACCTGTATAGAAAATGATGAATGTTGTTTAAAAAAACCTTTTTTTTTCCTAAAATGAATAAAACGAGAAAAACATTTTGAACTCTGACCTTCAGAATTCATCTAAACTACGGAAAAATCCTTTCTAAAGTAATTAAAATTTTCATTTAAATTATTTCATGAACGATTCTAAAAAAAATTAATTAAAGAAACTTATTTTACCTCACATTCCTGTGTAGAGAAAATAGTTTTTTGTTGTTTGGATTCAGATTGTGGTGGCAAAGCTGTCCTCGAACCACACAATTGCAAACTCATTAACGATTTAGAAATTGCACACATTTCAAACAACCTTGAATGGATTACTAAAATTAATTGCCACGTAATTAAGCAGTATATTCTTTTGGATAGGTATCTTTTTTTCTTAACATTAACTTTTTTAAATCATGAAATTATTTTTTAATTAACTTCACATATAAAATTTTTTGAGTTAGCAATATTTTTTATTTATATACTCTTTTATTATATCGATTTCATTTTTCAGAACCTCTTAATTAGAAAAAAAATTTTTTCTTTATTTACATTTACAAAATATCATACAAAAGTATACAAAACTGATCACTGGTTCGCTTCCCGCCCAAAGTAACAAAAATTTATTTAAATTATCATTTCAAATATCAAATGATTTAAATAAATGGCCTCAGATGCCAAAAAAGTTATATATATATATATATATATATATACAAATAAAAAAAAAAATTATAAAATATTCAATCCATATAAAAGAAATATAATGTAAATAAACTATATAAAAATATTATATATATATAAAAACATGATTCAAAAATGTTTACATTTTTATCTTTCAGGCTGTGATAAAAAAGGTTCAAATCTTTTAGATCATCAGGCTGAAAGTATTTTAGGATCTGCTGAAAAGTTGCGGGGTCCTAAAATTTAACTTTCATTGAATCTAGTTTTCGGTTATCTCCATGAACCCGGTTTCCAAATAAAAGTTGAAATGACGTCAGTGATATAAATATGAAGAAAAAAATTATCTATAATTCGAAAAATTTTATCAATATCTTTTAGTGACTATAATTATTTTTCACGGGGATAAAACACGATTGCCACCCCGATTGATCGCTATAACTAGTAAACAAAAAAAGAAAATGATTCATATACCATATACCAAGAGGATAAAATTTTGAAACCTAAACTAAATGAAACATTATTTCATATGTAAATATGAACCCATGAAACCCACATGAAAGCAACGTGAATAATGTTATTTAATTTTTTTTCTTTTTAGAAAATTCGAGACTGGAAATAGATAAGATGATAATATTCGCCCACAAGTGAAAATTTTTTCAAACGAACTAAGTTATTTCATCTAGAAAACCACACCCGAGTTAAGATAATGATTTTATTATCATTTTAAAAGAATTTAAATAATTTTAACCTTTTAAATTAGCTTATAGAAGGAATCTTATTATATACATATATAGGCTAATATAATAAATTCAGGATAAAAAAATATAAGTGTCCAGATCTTTAATGTCGCATTCATATTCATTTTCTCTTTTGATAAAGATGTAATTAAAAAAAAAGGTGACTTTTCATTTTTAATTCCTAATTATACATAGATATACAATATAATATAATCTCATTTTTATTGGTCGAGTTGATTAATCAGGTTTTGCCATTGATGCTGGCTAAGATGCCAGAGACCAGATAATTTACTCCGCTAACGTGCAATTAAAAAAAATAAAAAAATAAAAAAAACTTCTCGATGAGAGATTTTTATAAAGTAAAATTCCCCTAGCTACAAATAAGTGTTGTTCATAATTATATTAATAAACCTTTAATTGTTCTAACCTTGGGAGTATAAATAAGAATTATATAATGGACTATGGTGTGTGTGTGTGTGTGTGTGTGTGCACGCCGAAAGGTTCCCACCAACCAACAACCAACAAGAGCAGAGAAGAAATTTTTATTCGACTAATTGCGCCCCGATCTATCGCCGGCCAATTTGGGGATAATTACTCTTCTCTTCTCTTCTCCGGTGCTCTTCTAATCGTGTCTTCAATGTTTGTGTGTGTGTGTATGTGTGGGATAGATGCCCAGTCTGTTCTCCTGTTGCCCAAATACAAATAGAGCCTCGAGTTGGCCTTTTGACCCGAGCGACTTGTCACCTTGTAATTAGCAGATGAAAGCTCTATTCTTCATCCGGGCCTAAATGCCTTTAAAAACACAACGTAATTTAAATATAAAACCAAACTTGCTTATTTATGTCTGTATTAGATTAGGAATATGTTGTTGGGAAAAAAGAGATAAGTAATGAACTAAATTGAGAAAACATTGCGTACAAAAATCCAAAATCTGGTGTGACAATGGCACATCACACAACTTTCTCTTATCTAAGGTAAGGAAAGCTGAGTGTGTACTGTCACACACAGATTTTTTGTATCGGTCCCCCTAGGTAGCCGTTTAGTGCCAATTTAATACCAATTTAATCTATTTCGTTAGAGTAGTTTAAGAAGCAGAACGGTTACTCCCGCCGTTTACCCGAATGACAAAAGACTACATCAGTAAAGTGTGCTCCAGACTATTTTGAAGCGAATAAAGGTTTGTAGATATCAAAGACCACCTAATAATGAATTTTAATCAAAATGGTTTGAGCGAATTTTGAGAAAATCGAAAAAAAAAAAAAAAAAAAAGTACATGAGTAAAACATTAGTACTCTTTAGTTGATTTTATTCCAAAGTTTCGAGGTATACAATCCAAGACCAACCTAGCATAAATAAAAAATTTCAGCCTCGTGCATTTTTTCGTTTTTGTGATTTCTTGTTCACATACAGACAAACAGACCATTTTGGGAGACCTATTTTTTTAGACTCAAATCGGGTATCTTCGCTGAAATCTCGACATCGAATTTTCCTCTCTTTATTTGTAAGAGAAAGTAAAAAGATAAATATATAAATGCAAAGTCGTCCTCGGACAGGAACACATGTGATAAAGCCTCTCAAAATTTATATTACTTTCTCATTCGGTCATTCGGAGATCTTTATGAAAAAATTATTACAGCCTCGCCCTTGTTCTCCCCCCCCTCCCGCCCCCCGGAAATTTTTTTGGGTACGTGCTTAACTGTTATTATTTTTTGACATGAAATATATCTTTCTTCCGAAGAGGAATTGTGATTCTTTGAGCTTTTAAAAGTAAATAAACTCTATTATTTTCTTGATTCTTGAAGGATATATACTTATCGCCCCGAGACTCGAATCCGGGACCCTTTAATCTATTGTCGATGGTCGCAAGCAATTTTTTCATGAGTTTATACTATAATAGATAGTTTGTTTATATTTATTCGATGGATTATATACATCAACCATCCTAATTCTAAAAGTAAAATTTCTTACAAATTTAATACATTTCACTGTGGAGATAGGAAAGGCCCATCTCTACCTTAGAAAGTCATATATATACAAATTTATAATTTGAGGCAGTATTAGTAGAATAAATAGGCACATCTGATTCTTAGAATAAAGTGATACTTCCTGTTGAATTTTAAATTTTCTCTTCGCTTCTAGCACTCCCTAACCGGAATGTAAAAAATCCAATGAGGGAGAAAAAAGTATAAATTAAGTAAATAATAAAAGAGCTATATGTATATATGCCTTCCGGAGCCGAGTGCTATATTCTTATCTCTGAGCATCTCAAATATTATTCAACTACGTAGGCTATATTAAGTTATATTTTTGAACTTTGTATAAACCTAATACTTATTCTTTTCTTTTCCTAGGTGTCTCAACTTCCACCCCTAATCAGTAGACCGGGAGAATTCGATAAATATAAGATTTGAAACAATTTCGTTGCCTCTCTATTTAAGGAAAAGTAAGAGAATACATGCAATACCCTCTTGCTAATTATCATAATGCATTAACATACAGGCCCGCATTTTATTATATAATTTTCGACACACGTTGGTGCTAATTAAATTTTGTCACGCAGAGACTACAAATTATTATTCATGTACCCAAACTGCTTACTTGAATAATGGTCTAATTTGAATCCTAAAATCAACACTTAACAGTTCACAATTATGTATAATTATTGTAATATTTTTTTTTTTTATTTGAGCTCATTTTCGCTTTTTTTTTTTATTCTTATTTAAGAAAAATATTGCATTTTTTAACTTGAAATTTTAACTTTTTGTTTCTATAATTATTATTAAAATTGATAACTGGTTATCAGAGATCAGTTATGACTTGATTCAGTGTAGAGAACAGCCAGTGCAGCCAGGAGAAATATAAAACAGTCCTAGCTGCACTATCCTTTCTTGATTTATAAATAAGAAAAGCTTTTTTGGTTGATCGCCCTCTTAATATCACTGCATGTAGAGGCGGATCCAGATAATAATTTGAGATGATTCAATTTTGGAGAAAAAGCGATCCCGACTAAGAGGGGCAATTCTCTTTCCTGGACATGTAATTTATTTTTTTTTTAGGGGCATACATACTAAGGCCATTCCCGATTTATTTGTGGCTGTTGACTAAAGGTCATCCCGCCAAAAGTGTATATATTAATATAACATAATTACCATGATTTACAAATTGAATAAATATAATAAAAAATTGAAATTGATTTTGAGAAAATTTAAGATTTGTCCTTCATTTATTAATAATTGAATTGATATAAATATATAAAAAAAAATTCCAAATAAAAACCATTAAAAAATAAATTTCTATTATAATAATAAATACCGGTAATATTGTTTTATAATAATGAAAACGTCCGTTTCAGGAAAATTAAAAAAAATTAGCATAATAATAAAATAATTATTTTGGTAATAAAATGATAATTAAATATATAGTTAGTAAAAATAATGTGAAAAAAGTGAATTATTTTTTTTTTTCTGAATATACCGTATTTTATATAGTGACAAACAAATAAGTGTATGAATTTCTGGAATATTTGTTTTATGCTTAGACGGAAAGTCCTGACAGTGACGAATTTGATCTGACACTATCTTTAATTTTTTTCTTTTTTTTTAAGGAAATTTTTAAATAAAAAAATGAAATTATCTCGAGATTTTCATTAAACTTGGAATGAGATTTTAATTATAAAAGGAAGGCATTAATTATTAGATTTTTTTAAAAAGTAATAATAATAATAATTGCATCGCAAGGTGAAAAGTAAAATTAAAACATTATTAAAAAAATGTATAAATGTTGATTTGATCATTTGTTTTGTTTCTCAGCAAAATAAGCGAGAGAGAGAGAGAGAGGAGATAAGAGAAACAATTAAAAAGTTCTGGAGGAGAAGAAGGGGGAGGAGGTCGTGAGGCATTCAGGGTCAAAATCATTTTCATAAGTGTATAATTAAACAAACGTAATCAGAGTTTTTTCTTTCTCTTTCTTCCTCGATATACATTTCTTTTTATAACAGGGAGGGGGCATATTATCCTCTTTTTTTTTTTTTTAATTGAGAGGGCCTTTGGTACGCTCCACTGCTGACGGTGACGATGAATTAAAAATTAGGGATCCCAACTGTTGTTTCTCAACAAAATTAACGAAACTTTCTTATAATTGCTATTTTTTATTTGATATAAAACTTTTTTTTTACGATTTTGCAAAAGTTCAGGTTTTATGATCTCTGGGGTAACTTAATTATTATTATAACAATTTAGATTTATGAAGAAAAATTAGTCATAATGATGAAAATCTAGCAGGTAGAGAGGAGATGGAATAAATGTCCGGCTGGAAGTTTTATACCATTGCTGGCTGGGAAATTCGCTTCAAAGTTCGGAATTTCTCCTTTGCTTTGTAGACGCTAGGGATTCATTCTTTATGGATAATAGAATTTGATCTAACATTGATCCATTAAAAACTAAAAATTCTAAAAGATTTTTAGATCGAAAATTTTCAGGATTTTTATATAATACTATCATGATCAATAAGTAAAGTGACTTTTTAAATAAATTATAAAATATTTATTTATTTGTTTATCCAAATTTATTTTGTCTCTTTCAAAGTTATTCATTCCCTCCTACTGCAATACACTTAACCCAAAGTTTTTTCAAACCATCGTTTTATTCTCGTCATCTGGTATTTCCTTCAAAGTAGCCTCTTGATTTGGCTTTTACAGTCTCAAAATGAGATCCACAAAGAGCTTACTTAATTCGAGGAAACAGGAAAAAATCACAAGTTGCCATAGCTAGTGAATATATATAAATATTGGTTTTTAGCAAATAATTGACGAATTATTATTGTAGAGTGTGATAGTGCGTTATCCCACAAATTTAGAGGTTTTTTTCCAATGAACTTATGCATAACACTTAAATGATATTCTTTTTAACTGTATGACCAGTTGGAAGAAACTTTTTATGGAAAAATGGCTGTCAAAAACTTTTAACAATTATAAAAGACGCTAAAATTTCTAATCAAACAAACGAAATCATATGAAACTTCTGTATGATGTCAAGGACAGTCATCCCAACCTAAAAATAATTTGTTTTTCAACAAATTATTGTATCGATACGTAAAGCATGAGAATTTTTTAAACAAGTCACCTTACTTTTTGATCATAGTGATATTATATGTTCAGAATGTTGAATTTCTAGTTTTAATTTGAATTTTGTCTTGTTTTTGCAATTTTCTCTCACTTTTGAAATAGCGCGAGTTCAGAATCTTCTTGATCCTCCAAGTCTTCCAAAAACATCACTGTGTTATACAATAAATCTTACTTTTTTTTTATTTTTATCCAAACTTCGTAATTAATAGATAAACAATTTTAAATTAAATCAAATGATATTTGATAATCAGACATTGTTATAGTTACATAACGCCGCATTAAAGAATATCTAAAAAAAAAAATGAAATTAAAAATATTTCTTAAATATCTAAATATTACAACTAAAAGAAAAAAGTAAAAAAAAAAAAAATAAGACGTAATATAATAATCTCTTGATAGACTTGCTAATTTCATAGACTGCCCGGGGCATTTCAAATTCAATAGAATAAATTTATATTAAATTACTTATACTTAAAATCCATTAACATTTCCTTCAATTTGTTTTCTATTATAATTAAGTAATAAATTTATTGTTTACTTTTAATTCATTAGATAATGATCTTTTGCCTGTCGTCGTCTTAAGAATTCCTTTATTATTATTATTATATTAACACATCTCTGTCTATTTCTACTTCTATTTCTGAATCCAGCCCCTCCCCTATCCTAACGATGAAATGGGAACAAATAAATGTGGCCCGCACAAAGCCATCCTCCTCCTCATTCATGTCAATCATTCAAATCAATCAACACAAAGCAAATAATTATTATATTCTTCAGCTTTATCTTGATCCAATTATATTCCAATTGGAATAAAGGAATTTTATTCCTTATCAATCAATTACTACGAAGAAGTAATAAGTTATGTCTGAATGTAAACTAAAGAAAGGACGAGTGGGTGATTAAATGGTTGGGGAAGGGTTACTGAGGAGGTATAGCACCAACAAGAAAAAAATTAAATAAACAAAGAAAGTCTCAAGTCATCACGTTAACATTAATTTGATATATAAAGAAAAAATAGAGAAAAATAAATCTTCTAAATACCAATGATAATATCATTTTGTCTAATTAGGGAATATATAATTACTTATTTTCAATTATTATATAATGTTTAGCAATCAAATAAAATTTTCCAACCGAAATATTTCTTGGGGTCCCTGGGGAGTAATTTCACTGAGAGCTTAGAGGAGTTCCGATTTCAACGAGATTGTCTCTTTTTGAATGTCATGTTAATTATTCTAGAATTTATTCTTAATATCCTATATATATTGACTTGGAACTTGATTAAAAAATCTAGTGTATTTAAGGATGTCGACCACGAGTTACCCGAACCAATGCATTTCTTCTGTATTCTCTCTGCCAGACTTCCATCCTCTTTTTCTTCCCCATTTACAAACGTCAGGTCGTACGACGTCTGGTTTGCTAGCTCTTTTAGTTTCAATATTCTCTTCATGTTGACGCCAAAAGAAGAAAGAAAAAAATTAATAATTTCTTTACCACACAATAGAAGTCAAGGCAGTGGCTAAGATGGATAGATCTAAAGGTGCAAGAACAACTCGGGTTCGACTCCAGCTTGCCTCAAAAAGATATTCTAAATTTGCTTCTATAAAAACTTTACATATATCACCGTGTTGTAAAAAGTATAATTCGTGCTCATCGATCAAAATCCAATTGTGATATCTTTCTTTTTGAGTAAGTAGATAAAAAATTACCGTAATTTCCCCACGAAAATTTTAATACGGAGACAGAATGACATCTCATTTTGAGAATAATATTATCTATTTTTTTAAGTCTTCCGGGAGGAAGGCACTTGACTAAAATTATCTAATAATTTTGAAGTATAAAAAGTTTAATACAATTCATTTGATTCATAGGACAAATATAGGCCCTAAACTCAAATGCTCCCTCTTCCCTGCTTGCCCTTACTGCGGGTGCCTATGATCATCACAAAATTATTTAGTGTATAATTTAAAAAATTATATTTGAAAATAATAATTTTCTCTATCCTGATAAAATCGATAAAGTCAGTCATTTTTATTATTATTCATAATTTATTACAAAAATATTACTTTATAATTTTGTCTATACTTAGAATATTTTAATGATGAAATTTATGAAATTATGGAAAGGCGGCCAACATATAAAGTCGAATTTCTAAGCACTTATCAAGAGCGTTAATAAATTGCCGTAGTGATTTTAGTTTTCAGTAATAATTTATAATAATAGGGGCAGGTTCGTGATTGGATTTATCAGAGTCTTGAATCAATAGGGGTTGTGTTCGTTCCCCCTATTAATTAGCATTCAAACACTTGTAAAGAGGAAGAAGAAAAACAATAAAGCAGCCAAAGAGAGGAGTTAGAGAGTATATTGACTTGAGCAAACAAATACGCGGATAGTGTGAGTGTGTTGGTGAGTGTTTAGTGCGTGTTTGTGCCTGAAAGTTGTTGTATTTGTTCCTGTTTGTGTCTGTATTGGTGGGTTGCGTGGCGCGCACCAATAACGCTAGGCAGGCAGGCTACAGGCGTCGACGGCCTTCACCTTTCGGTTCTTGGTCCAAGACTCTCTTATGGAGATGCAGGCCACATCGAACCTCGCCCCTCCTAATCACAGGCCGCTGTGCTTTACCTCACACACACTCAATGCCGAAATTTCATATTAAAGGATCGAAATTTGATCGAGGCTACAAATAGTGGGTGGGTGATGTCGCCATAAAATGACTCTATAATATACTATGCGTATCAAAAATAAACGCACCCTAGTCTTAGAGATTCCTTAAAGTCTTTAATAATTTATATGCTGCTTTTTCTTGATTAATTATAAACTGATATCTCTTCGAAGTGGAATATAGCCATATCAATTGGCCTTGAAATATAAAAATTGTATATAATTTCCGGTTAAATTGAAATAGGCCTACCCCTTTCTTTCAAAAGCAGGTGGCGTGACTTAAGCACTGTGCGAAACCTTCTCATAACTTATTTTGTTAAAATCCCAAATTGAATGTCCCACAATATTTTGAAATGAATATCAATAATACATCTTAAAGCTTAATCCCATCATGAACATTGAGAAATATATGCAAGGCTGGAGAGGCCAAAAAATATAAAGCCTACGGATGCTTACTAGATATTGAGACGTTTCAGGTCAAATTTATTGTCCCATCATCATAATATGAACTTGTATGTAATTTAATCAAAATCCTGAGAGTGCTTTATAAGTAAATCGTAAAAAAATAAGCTTAAAAGTTCCAAAATAAAATGTACGCCACTTCATTTTGAGATAGATAGCGATTAGTATTACATTCCAAGGATCACCTAATAAATTGTTATATGAATTTATTCAAAATTCCTCTAAACGATTTTGAGAAAATAGGAAAAACTAAAAAAGTACTGAAGTAAAGAGCTACCATTGATCGGCTGATTTTATTGAAAATCTAACTGCCGCATGAGATATGGGCACCTACATTAATTATCAAATGTGAGCCTCGACAGTGTGTTGTAGATTTTTTTTAACTCATACTATTCCACTCAAAAGTATTTGGACAACCTGTATGTTTTGTGTTTTGTTTCGATAACTAAGAAACCTATATGAAATTCAATTCATCAAATTTATTACTTTCGGATTTCATATAGGTCTTCTAATTATCTAATAAGATTAAAACAAAAAATGCAGGTAGTCCAAATACATTTAAGGGGGGATAGTATATAGAAATACCATTTTTACGTTCTCTTACGTATATGTAAAATATAGTAAGAAAATATTGAGATAGCAATAAAAAAAAAATAGATATCAAGATTTCAACGGAAATGTACATTTTTTGGTCTTAGAAAGCCTTAAAGGGTTTTCACATCCAGAGGAGTTCATAATCCTATCTCCAAACAGTTCATCGTTTTCAAGATATTCTTTCGCCCTGTCCCTTGGAGTAGAGCTAGTCTGGCTTCACGTACCAAAGACCACTCAGTGGTTCGTTTCCCGTTCTGAGCGTCAAAAATTTATTTAAATTATATTGGCTACCAATTAATCTAAAGCTAAATGGCCTCAGATGAGACTTAAAAAAATAAATAATCTTTTGAAATTTTCCATTATTTTAGAATACCTCTTCTGAATATATTTTTTTAATATTTATTTTTTAAGTCTCTTCGGCATGTTGGGCGGAAAACGTGTATTTCTGTTGAAATCCCAACATCAAATTTTTACAAACAGTATTTCATATATAAATAATTAAGAAAAAGTAAAAATTGTCCAAATTATCTAGGGCTGTAAAATAATATTAATATCAAATTATTTATTGAAATAATTATCTTTAACAGTTGGAAGTTTCTGGTCGGTTTCAATAGGAAATGAAAAAATTTCAAAGGAAATAAAAAAAAAAAAAAACGAAAAAAAAACAGAGGTATATTTTCACATATGACAAATCCACACTTTGGCAACTCTGCAGGCGACAGGCGGCTGCCTCTAAAGAGAGAGATAATGATAGACTTAAAGGTAGTTCGGTGGGGGAGTTTTTTTTAGGTGGGGGTAGAGAGAGTCTTGAGGGTCTCTGATCAATTATTCGACCCCTGGTTTCCCGCTAATGCGGATAATTAGCCTCTTTCACAAAGGTCTTAGTCTTACCCTCCCCTTTTAACATAAAAAAAGAAACGAAAATGACCTCTAAAAAAAAACACAAATTACATTACTAAATTTGATATGTTTTTTAATTATCTCATTTTATTAGATAAATTTGTTAAAAACTAAATTAATTAGGAAGAAATTAAATTTGATACTTATTGCTTAAATGAATATGATTGAAGATAATGAAATAAAATTTAAATACTCGTTAGTTTATACTCTGAGTCAGTTGTTTTTGAATTAAAATTTTTAATGAATAGAGGGTTGAGATGATTTTTTAAGTTTAAATTTTTTTTAGATTAATTTGTATGATAATATAAATTAATTAAAGGTCATTAAAAAGACAGAAAAAAGTGTCCTAATGACTTGTTGAAGACATTTTGTCTGTTTTATAAAAAAAAAAAGACAAGCTTATATTCACACTATTTTATCTTTTAGCGTGAGGCCAAGTTTTTAATTAAAATTCTGTTTTTGTTTGCAGCTACTATTCTGTGGTGTGGATGCAAGGGACTCACTTACTCATATGCAGAGCTGAGAAGATATGGGATTTAACCCCCCCCCCTCTCCTCCCCCCCACGATATCTCAAGAAAAAATATATAAATAAAAATATAATAGAAGGGGAAATAGTGTTAAATAAAATTTTAAACGCTTTTAGAAATTACCAAAAAAAAATCTTTTATATTCTTTGGAATTTATTTCAAATTAGAGCTACGATTTATTAGCTGGATATTCATAATTTTTTATTCGAGAACAACTTTGTTTCAAAATAAAACTTATTCAAAATTAATGGAGCAATATTTAATGACCTTTATCTATATTGATATAAATGTTGTCTTAAACCTCCTCTTTTTTGGCCACGGTTCTGCTCAAATGTATAATTATAGTATACAAATAAATAAATAATGGGCCTAAATCAGAAGTTTTGTTAGTGTAAATATTAAAATCCAGTCAGCCCATGTCATTGTTTACCCAAGCGTGAAGATATTAAGATGGGGGGTCAGAAGAAAAGATCCAATTTGGGTCGAATATTTTTTTTTTTTTAACAGAAAAACTTTCACATTGGATTGTTATTATTTTTCGATTGATACCAAATGTTAAGTCGTATGCTTGAAAATATCCGGGACAAAGGATATAAATAGGTGAGCGTTGGAGGCAAAAGAAGAGACAAAAAAGGATCAGGATGTGAGGATGTTGGCTCTGGCCAGGTTTAATTACACTATAATCACGGGCAACCAAAAGGAAGGACCCCCTCCCTCCACCTCATCTCCTCATAAAGACCTTCGGCCTTTATTAGGCCCTAGACCGCCTCCAAAGAGAATTTCTACGAAAAATCAACATCACGTTACAATTTGATGACTAAACATTAAATATTAATTCGAAAAATGGAAATTAACAAAGTTAATGATTTCAAGGATTTCAGGGTGTGGGGATTTAAGATGTGATGACTAATTTAAATGGTGTTTTAAACATCCCCTCTCTACTCTCATATAATAAATGTGAATTAAAGTAAGAAATTTTTAATAATTTCGTTTTGAAAACTAAATAAATATATAAAATTAATAAGATTCTTTTTAATCCAGAGAGCACCTCTCAGTGAAAGTTATAAGATATTGTCAACATTTCAACAAAAATTTTCTCGAATGATATTTAGAGTTATATAGATTTTTTTTTTTTTTTTTTTTTGAAAATAACTAATTTTAAATTCAATTTAAACTTTTTGTTTTTTAAGTTTTAATTATTGTTTCACATTTAGTTTTTATTATAGAGCTATGTGGTTTTTTTTTGAAATTGAGAAGGCCAGGCTTCCATCTCCATCCCCACTTGGATAAAAGTAAAAACTAGAAGAATAAGAATATAAATATTAGATTTTTAAAATTTTAAGAAAATGGAAATTTATAAATTTTAAAGTTCAAGAATTATATCTTTGTAAATTATTTTATGCTTTTAATTATTATATGAAACTTTTATTAAAAAAATATTGAATCACAACACGTACAATATTAGTTAGTTAGTGATAAAAATCACGTGCTGGAAGCCACAGGCCTCTAAACCATAGGGCTTATTGTGGACAAGTATCGTCGAGGTATAGACGCGGTTCGAATCACCGCAGTTTTTTGTTACTCAGAGACGAACTCAAGACTGTTCAAATATACTGGTAGTCGATGTGAAATGGCACCAGTGATTATGGGGACTACTCATAGAGGGCATTTCCATCTTGTAAGCTTCAGCTTGTAGTACTTGTCCATCTTCTTCTTCTCTTCTTCCATTACCGGATATTGCCACGTCTATTACTATTATTTTGTCTTTTTCTATTAGTAGTAAATCCTGCCTATTATGTTCGACGTTCGGAAATCCTATAGGATTTTGACGACCTCATTTTTGATGACTTTTGGTTGATGTGCTCCCAAAATTTCCCTTCAGTTGATTTATTGCACAGGAACCAGTGGAAAATTTAACAGACATTATTGTGACTTGTATTCAGCATCCATTATTTTAGAGCATTCATAGATGAAATAGTTGATTGTTTCATCATTCTTATTGAATAGTCTATTGCTATTTCGATTGTCTGTTGTATCTACAACAAGCCACGGCTTCACAGTTTTCTAGGTATATAAAATCAATCTACGTCGCTTTCTGGATGTTGACTGTGGTATATGGTCAATAGTTTGCTCGTTTTCTTGTCCAAATTTTCTAAGTCGTTTCTACTATATCCACTGGCTATTGAACAAATGGGATTACCCAGTCCCTAATCCAACGACATTTCCAGCAGTGAGTTTGGACTTCAGTATTTTAAGGCCCTTCTGATGTGTATATATATAAATTAATACTATTATTTACAGGAGTTTTTGTTGGTATTTACTATAGTATATTAAATTTTACACCATTAATTATTTTTCAGAATTAATCTTATTGACCATATTTGGATTCTTTTTTTTATAGCAATGTTTGTAGCTCAAAAAATGAAAAAGTCAAAATTTTAAACCAAAATAATCGTGTTATAAAAATAAGGTTAAAGATTCAATTATTGTGGCCACAAAAAATGTAAGGAGAATGTGCAAAAAAATAAATCCCTGAAAATTCTCTAGTTCATAATTCTATCTCCAAACATTTTGAAATTCCTCTATTCCTTTAGATGGAGGGGAGGAGGGGCGTTACAAATCAACTATAAAAATGGGCATTAATTTGCGAAGCATTGTCTTATACTAAATATACTCAGTTCTGGGATAAGAAGCAAAAGCTCTCGACGGCCCTATATATTGATTTTTTTTACATTCCTTTGAAAAATTATCCAATTTTTTTAGGGCAGAATAATAAATTGTTAAGCATAGATATAACTGGAGGCTCACCCATACAAAAAAAAAAACAAACGAAAGAAAAATTAATCGGAATTCAGAACAGACCTATATGATAGATAGTATTAAAAATATTTTATTTATTTCACTACAAACGATCCCTTTCATATGATTTTTTATTAATTTTAATATTTCTAAAAATAACATTTATTATTAAAAAATCTGGTCGGACATACTTTTAAAAATTTTTTCATTGATAAGTATAATATTTCACCTTTAAAATTAATTTCCCTTAGGCTAAAAAATAAAATTTTATACTTTTATTAGATTAATCAAATGGATCCATCCTAACCTTGAATGTGAATATTATAAAATTATCCCCATCTCATCTTTACATTTAAAATTGTTATCGGAATTCCGAATCTTAATTATCGAAATTATTTACGGTTCATATAACATATTTAAAATAGCCAGCTATTGAACGAGCCCTGGGGTGGAAAATACTCGTAAAAGAGCGTATTATTTTATTAGCTAAATCATTCAAGGTTATCTCTCTCCTGAATATATTTAATCATAATTATTATTAATTATATATTGATAGATAGAAAAAGGAGCATTTATCTCCATTTTTAATATTAGATCAAAGGTTGGTTACGATGATAAATCATCAATTATTTTCATGTAAAATTTTTAAAAAATTAAAAAGTTTTAATTTATCCGTCCAATCAATTATTTTGGTCTCTGAGAGGTGTTATAATATATTATTAAAATGTATATAATAATGAATGAATTATTTGTACCTTAGGAAGAGAGTTTTAACACTATTATTAGAGATCTAAAGATTATTCCTTATTTGGTATAATTTTGGTATTTATAACAAAAATTAGAGGTGATTTTGATATCACTGAATTTTATTATATGTTACTCAATAGAAAAAAAAATGTTTATTAAATCAAATATACCTGTAAGGCTAATAATAATTAATAACTAATTTTGCAAAAAGTTTACATTAAAAATATAGTTAAATTTTAGTCGTCTCTCAAAATAAAATATGTCGAAGAGGCGATTAACCGAGGAATAAATCAGCTAAATTTTAAAATAATAAATTTCTCACTCTGCGCATGCCTAGTTTCTGAAAAACAACTATTTTCATATTTGGGACTAGTTTATATACTTGTTATAAAAATTCTAAAAGCCCAATTCCTTGGCGTAGATCTTGCGTATCAAAGGTCAGTGGTTCGCTTCCCGTCTTAGGCGACAAAAAGTCATTTATATTATATTGGCTACCAATTAATAAAAATAAATAAGGGCGGAGTCTCAGATGCCGAAAACATTTTTTTTTAATCCTAAAATATAGGATATCTCTTCTCTTCCATCATGTATTAAGAATTGAGACTTTTAATTACTCCAATAAGTAACTTACTTGGGATTATACTGAGATTAGATTCCGATTCCTTCATCAGAGTAGGGTATCCTTGATATATTTGGGTAAATCTTTGGATTGTCTTCATCTTAGGGTTATAATCTTAGTCCCTCAATCTAGATCCATATTATATTTGTTGGAAAATTAATTTAAATTTCACTTTTGCCTAAGTTATTCTTCTTCTTTTTATGTATGTATTCGGATTTGGATTTCGGTTGCTTTAAAGAGATCAGGAAACCAGTTTTTCGGACTCCTATCACTTATTGGGATATATATGAGCCAACGATAGACTACCTTTGTGATTTTATGTGGATCTACGTCTGAAAGGATGGAAAAAAAATACTTGCAGAAGCGAGGAGCAATTTTTTAAATATTGGCATTTTGTAAAATTAAAAAATATTTAAAATTATTATCTCAATTAACCATTTAAGAATATGTATTTTAATTATATATATATATATATATAATAAGCAACCCACGTGCTGAATTTTTCTATTCTATTGTGTATAATCATGATAATGAAATATTTTAAAAACCAGAGCACCCTCGGGTCTACTCAAAAAATATTATTAGTAAATAGACCTGGGATTCAGAGCACAAAAAATGCTTAAAAATTTAATAATCACATATATCGATATCGAGAGGGAGGAGAGATTGAGAGAGTGAGAGAGAGGCCCGGAGGGGCAAGATCAAGGTGCATCTTAACATGCACTTAATATATGTAAAATGGCTGTCTGTCGGAGCTTAAGGGGTTGGTCTCGTATCCGTTTGTCTGTTAATATTTTCAAAATATTAATAATTGATTTAATTAATGATATTCTTAATTCTTCATAAATGTAGCCCAATTTGATTTGATTTTCTACTTAATTTTTGAATTAGAAATTATTTAAAAAATTATTGATTATGAATAAAAAATTAAGCTTTTTATTCCCAATTAGCTATAATTTAATATTCTTTTTCTTATTAGCTAAATTTTCTCATTGGACCTATAAAAGGTTGGGAATTTTGTAATTTTCAAAAAATAATTTCTTTCTAAGAAAAATGAAATTCGTGAATGAAAATAAAATGTACCCATCTCAACATGACGGATGCACATAGGAATTGGCTTTGAGAGATTTTTTTTACTCACTAAAATAAATATTATTCAATTAACTTAACTTAAATGTTTGTTATCATAAAATTCAACAAACTTATTCTTAAAGTCCCTGTCTCTAAAGCAGAGGAAGAGATCTCGCTTCCCGTCCTGAGTTACAAAAATTTAGTTATATTAGCTACTAATTAATATAAATAAATAAGGACGGAGTCTAAATAGCGAGAGATGTTTAATAAGACTTTAAAAAAAAACTTATTCTTAATATTTTATTTTTTTGTTTTAAATTAAAAACAAAAAGCAAACTTTATGTTAATAAGAAATAATTTAAGATCTTGAAGCATCTGAAGATCTCCTAATGAGATATTCGATATTTTTTATGAACTTTATCAAAATTTGGGATTTCCCATTTAATAAGCGCTCATTCGCAGGTCATGCTAGTTGAAAGGCCAGAAATGGTTTTCCAAAGCATAGCCAATGGTACGGGGGGGGGGGGGTTGGTAGGGATTTGCGGATTAACACCGTTCCCCCCCCCCCCCGCGGTTGCCGCTTTGTTTTTTTCATTTATCCGAGAACATATTTATTATT
>JAAAKE020084914.1:0-22544 GCA_010014785.2 Anisolabis maritima | reverse complement strand
AGTAAAAAATAAATTAAATCATTATTGTCATTATCTTTTTTTCATTAAGGTGCTTAATTTAATAAGTAATTAATAAACGAATTCTTAAAATGCAAATCCTTATGTATATTGAGAGTTATTATTTTAAATTAGTTTAATAAATTTGGGGGTCTTTCAAATTTTACCGCCCAGGGACCCCTAGTAATGTACGATTGCTTAGTGATAATATTTAAATAAAAAATCACAACTTTTGAACGTGAATTGAGGTAGGCAGCCAACAAAATAATACTATTTATTTTCGTCGACGTTTCGGAAAATTTTTTCTTCTTTTGATGAAAATATTAAATTTTATCAAAAGGAGAAAAAATTTTCGCATGTTCTTTTCATATATTTATTCATTTGTTTATATTTTTATATCTAATTATTATTTTTATTAATTTGGATAATACTTAGAATTTAATATGTGTTTGTAATCGGAAGTTAGGAAAGTTAGGAAGAGAAAAAAGTGAAATTTTGTTACCTTGTCAAACTTTCGTTATTTAAATGTGATAGTTTTTTTACGGAGTAATGAATATAAGAGTTTTCTATTGGTCACCCTTACACTTCTATTTATAGCAATCACTTCATGAGAAGTTTGATCAGTATATAAAATTAATTGCATGGGACGCTACAGTATTTTAATGATATAATAGAATGTATAATCTAATTGAATTGAAACTTTGAAATATTTATTTCGATTACTTATGATCACTAACTTATAATAAAATAAGCTTTATAAGTTCTCATGCAAATGGATTGAACTCAAAATTGTGGTCGCTATGTGATTTGATTAGATGTGGCGGGCTGGAGGCGCCTATTAAGTTACTCAGGTTGTGGCAGAGCTCCATTGTGGCACAATCTAGCAGCTAGGATTCGATTAGTTTCTCGGCGCCTCCTTCTGCCCCCTCCGCCCTTACCCCATTTGCCCCGAAAGACGTGCATTTGCTGAGGGTAACTCGATTGACGCCAACCCCGTACCAGGGCGTCGGCAAGAATTAGTTTTCTTCAGATTTCCAGACCAATCCTCTCTTGAGATCATGTTCACCTGGAATCAAGTTAGCTCTCTTGAACTTGAGCTACGATCTTTTTGTCCCTTGTTCGAAACTAATAATTAAGCTTCAATGTCATCGTAAAAGCGGGGTGTGAGTGGAACAGGCGGAGTATTTGGAAGAGATCCCTACTCCTTGCCTTAATTCTATGATGTCATCGTGTGCGACTTTGTAAAATCGTTTCATCTCGTTTAGTTGGCAACTTATTGGTTTGTCAATATATCTTGTAAGTTTGTTGCTCGTTTGTTGTCTGAATGCGTTATCAGAGAAGAGAAGAAGGTTCTCTTCTTGCCGGCGGCATGCCGCAGAACAGCTAGCTAGTGGTGGCGACAACTTTCCAAGTTTTCCCGCTCAAGTTGCCACGTGGTGTTTGACTTTGGACAAAGCAACGTCACCTTCCCTCTTTCTTCCGTTTGTTTGCTCGCTTTGCTTTATCTAACTTGTCTGTGCCAATCTATAGCTGTATTTGCTTTAAAATCCCTCTCTCTCCAATCTCAACTCAACAGAACACTCTCTGTTATGATCAAAACGAACAATATATTATTAATTGATCAATATTGTTTTATTATTTTATTCTAAACCTTTGAGTTTCTATCGATCTTTAAGAAATTCCCCCATTCTGCCATTTTATCTTTATTCATATAAATAGAGCGTTCTAACTTTCCTTGGCACTCCCCAACAGGTAAAAAAGGTGGATAAATAAAAGTCGATTGGGAGGAGGGTTGATCATCTCACATGCATGAATGAACTGCGAACGCCGATTTGAGTAAATAGGCCAACCGTGGGTGGCTGTCGGCTGATTAACTTGTCAGTGATGTCTCTCCCCTTCCTCTACTCTACAAAACGTCATTCTTGGGGCTTTTGCCTCTTTTTAGACAAATATTAGATTGGGAAGTAAATTCTAAATTATCATTTTAAAAAAATATGTATAATTTTGACATTTTTAATAAATTAATACTTTAACAAAAAATTCAAGAATAAATAATTATACAGTATTTTTCAAATTATTATTAAAAACTATATATATATCTTTAACATATGAAAATTTAGATTAATCATCAAATTGTTTTATACTGATTAAAAATTATATTTTATAGTTTCTTAATAGTTCTCTCAAATCTCCATTTAATTCTTTAAATTCTTGGAGCTCCTCAAATATTTTAATGGTAGGTCATAAAAGGTAAAGTGCTCTATAAATAAATTTTAGTATTCATTTTGTCTAAATGAGAAAAAAATTCAAGTAAATCGGTTTTATTGCCATTGGTTATGTGTTTAAGACATAGGATAATGTTCTTGTTACAAAATATCTAAAGCTGGTTTTTTATTTTATAATATCCATGTGTGATTCCGATAGTCATATAATTGGATTCTCATTTAAATAAAATGAATGACAACTGAAAAATAATCGTGTCTTGGACGAGGTATGTTTTTTGAGATCTCGGGAGAGGGCTTAGAAATATTAGCTTAATAAAACTCAGTGAAATTACAACTTTGTAGTTTGTTAATTCGACTCTACAAAGGTTGGCTATGAAGAATAATTTTTATATAGATGGGCAGGTTCAACTAAAATAAAAAGCCTTTAAACGTTTTTTTATCTTCGAGACAAATTCTCATGATCAGTCCATGGATCAAATTATTTCGCACAAAGTTAGTCATAAACATATATAATATAAGAAATGAATGTTATTACAATTTTAATGAAACAATTTAGACAAAGTGATTAAGTGAACTTTTGTCTCGAAACTTTTCTGAGTACAAAAAGCATATAAATGCATTTTATTTTGATTGAATCTGCCCTTCTATATTTAAGGTACATCTTTGTATTTTTTCTAAGTTTTATTTAATAATAATGAGGCAGATATTATTTATACTCTTAAGGATTTGGTTCCTGTCCTGAGCGATAAAATATATATTTTTAAATAATAGATGTAGCTGTTATTATTTTATAACATTTAGTGAAACCGCTATATAGTTAACACTTCTAATAGATACTTAAAAATGTGCCCATTATATATTTTATTTTATTTTGATTGAATACATATGTGTCCGTTATACAGAGGAAAGCAATATTTAGAACTTAAGTTTAAAACAAACGTTCAGAGTCCAAAAAAATCGTTCTTTGCCTCAAGGTATCCGGTATTAGAGGTATTATTATATAAATGATTTGTTTAATGGCCTTCGATGCCGAAACAAAAAATTCCATTTAATGGATTTAGATTTAGTTGATATTGGAAGCGGGTTTTTATCAATTGGAAATCGTTATTCACAACAGAACAGAAATACTTTAATTCAGAATTTTTAGGTTTAAATAAATAGAAAGATTGATTAGAAAATAATTTGATATAAAGCCCTAATTGAGCTCAAAAGCACATCAAAAATAATAATTAAATCGGTAGTTGGGATTACATAATCCTATGAAATGAGATAAAATAAAAATATTTAGTTAAAACTCTCTTAATAATATCTTAAAAATGAGGCCCCTATTATAGATTTATTTATTTAATTTGGTTACTAAATTCTATAGCTTAAAAATCATTTATTTTTCCATCTCTCTTCATTAATTTAAAGTTTTTTTTTTTCTCATGTTTTAAAAAGAAAAGTTTTATATAATAGAGTAATATAAATGATTAAGAATTTGTTGGTCGTATCTAATCTATCTTTGTTTCTCAAGGGATTTTAAAATACGAAGATATGTAGTTTGTTTAGGGAATTTTAGCAGGCCACTTTAGCAGGGCAACGTTCTTGCATTAAGTGACAAAGAGGTGTATTTGCTGAGATGAATGAAAAGTGAAAGACTTGGAGAGAAACGCAGCTGCGACGCAATTGACGCATTTTCTTGAAAACACGGCTGATTGATGCCTTTGCCCATTATTCGGGCAAACGGACGACGATAGTCAGCTATTGATTGATTCTCGAATAAATACCACCACCATAGGAAAATCTTCTCCTGAGGTCGAATTTTTTAGAGAGAAAAAAAAAGGAAGAAAAAAATCTTGGTTTTCAATTCTTTAACGTCATTAACTCCATGGCTTTTGAAAATTCGAATCAGCTATTTCTATAAAGTTACACAAGCAGAACCACATTCAATGAAAATATTTCTTAAAGATTATTTCTAAAGGCAAATTATATTTTCAAATGAGATAATTAACTTTTCGTTGACAAGAAGTATTTAATTTTCTTTCAATAATTTGGACAAAGGGTATTTTAAAGAGAAATAAATACTTGCGAGTTTCTCTGAAAACCAAAGTGCAGAGAGAGGTTTGCGGTGTATACTATTGAGTTGGCAAGTTTGTAGTCTTTCCCCTGAAACACTTGCCAAGCCGCCGGGCTTAAGACTCGGCAAAGTTCTTCCGAAGACAGCCGCGGACACCAGAGTATTGAAAAAGCCCCTGGACTGTTCTCATAAGCCTCGATTAATTACCATGGACTACAATACCACCAAAGTTTAACACTTGCCGGCCATTGTGTGCATCGCTAATGAAGAGTTTTGCCCGTAAACAAAAACACGTTTAAGCCCATTAGACAAAGGCGTTCGTGCGGGGGTACTTTGTAGAATGTCTCTCTCTTTCTCTCTTCGACCTTTTTAATTCAACCCTCTTTTTCTTCATTCTTTCATTCTTTTTTTTTTATTCACTTCTAAAGGGTGCGTTCTAAAATCCTTCTGGGCCACTTAACTTGAAACTCAGGAATCCATCTTCTTTTGTAAACTGAATATAAATAATTTTCGTGGCGAAACAGTGGCGTAATCAGGGGGTGAGGAGTCTAAAAGCCACCCCCTATTGAAACATTAAAGGGTCGGAAATTCTTTAGACTTTTTTTTTTAATAACTCTATAAAATTCTCGTAATAACTTATTTTCAAATAAGAGAACATTTATTTTTTTAATATCGCTTTCTTTTTCCCAACCTACCTTAAAAAGAGGGAAATATTGTTTTCTTTTTATTACTTTATTTTATTTATTTGAAAGCTTCAAGATTGTTTTTATTCTTTATATTTTTCTCATTAATTTTTAATAATCAAGTAGGTATATTAAAATCAGTATTTAGGATTCTTATTTGAGTAGTGGGAGGAGGTAGGACAAATAAAATTTTTCCTTGTATAGTCAATTGAGTTAGTTTTTCTTTTTTTTTTTTTTGAAAATTTTTGAAAAATTCCATTCAAGCTTTTCGTAATTTTTTTCATTAATTTTATTACTATCGTTTGTTATAGATACAAATACTCACCCAGGATTTTAAGTATTCTGTGGAAGAGCTATGAAGCTATGATTGCAGTCCAAAAAATAAAAACAAAATATATATTTTATTTACGTATTTATCACTTCAAACTTACTGGTTTCGATAAATATTTTTATAATTATTAGACATTGTTGACAAACAAAATAGATTTCGTCATTGGGCCAATAAAAATAGTTCTTGAAAGAAAAAGGCAGGGATAAATTTCTGGAATTGCTCAATGATATTATCTCGAAATAAATATACAAAGATTAGATCAAAATTGACTTATATTACAAATCTACCAAGTCAGACAGAATGTTCTAAATCGAAGCAACCAATATGTTATAAAATGAACATCATAAGAGGCGAAAACTTCAGAATTCAGAACATTTGTCATCCCGATATTAGAGAGAAGAATTATAAAGCTCTATTGAAAAAATGTATATAAAAATATGGTCAGCTAAAAAATATTGTAAAATATCTCAGAGTGAAGCCAAAAATAAACCATAATTGTCCAGTGGAAGAATAACAAAATGGGATTATCCCTGGTCCTTAGCTCTGAGGTAGAGGTCTTGCTTCTTGATCCAAAGAACAGTGGTTCGCTTCTCGTCCCAAGCGACAAAATTTATTTAAATTTTATTGGCTACCAATTGGTTTAAATAAATGTGGAAAGAGAATCAATGGCCTCAGATGCAGAAAAAGACTTTAAAAATATATAGCTCTATAAATTATATGTATAGCTTAACAAAAAAGATATAATATCCACTATTATATGACATCAATAAGGATTGAAAAATAACTTCTTCCTCTATTTTCAAACAAAGAGAAAAGGTTTAATGAAGAACCCAGAACCTGGTCGTCTCTGAATATGCCAAGGAATATATGAGTTCAAAATTGACTTATTAATAAAAGAATATTGAGTGTTCTTTAGCTAAAATAGTCTCCCATGCGCCTAATTTTGGAAGATACTAATAACTATGTCTTTCAGTATAGAGGGTTGCATATTCTTATATTGTGAACTTTAAAGTTTTTATAAAAAATATAAAGTATCCTTTTAATTCATGTTCATCTTAAGAAATTTTAAGCATCATAACGAGAAATCCTTTCTATATACCTTAATTGTCGTTATTAATCAGTGTTCTCCCCAGGCCTTTTTTGTCGGGATTGCCTCCCGGTCGATTTTTCTTACTGCCCGGCTAATAAATAGACGTACTCGTTCATAAACAAAAAACGTCGTATGGAATATCAGAAGGGAATGTAAGTGTTGGCTTGTCATATTTGTAATCAATTATACATTTTACCTACCGTTGGGCAAAAAATTAGAAAATAGATTGTTAATTTATTATTTATCATAAATATATCGCTCTTTCGTAAGTGCTCCCTAAATTCCTTTAAAGACACTAATTATGTGGAAGTGGTATTAAAATAAAAATTTTTTGTCCTTTGCATATTTCTAATTTTAATAAAGTAAAAATCTGCATTAAAAAATAAAATTAATCAAACTTTTTTGATTTTTTAAATGAAAATGAAAAAAAAATTTTAAATTAGAAAGAGCTTTTAGGTCAGTCGATCAATAGATTAGATAGGATTTAGAAAGAATTTTATTATATTATCCAATCGTCCTTTCCTCATTGACATCAGTGATTACATGACCATAGAGGATCGAAATTTTTATTGCGGCGTTGTCATTTTACAAGAGAGATTAGGGAGTAGACATCGATAGGAAAACAATCGACGAGGATGTTTGGTCTTCTCTCGTTGATAAAGCGAATGGAATGGGTGTCTGACCCTTGTTCGCCACTCTTCTCTCTTCTCTCTCACTACAACACGATTTGTGCCCACAAGTCGTCGGTGAAATATGGCACAGAATCTTTTTAACCTTTTGCTGTAAGGACCCCACTCGATGGTGTGGGTACATACATACATTTTTCCTCCATAGATTTTCAACGACGATATTTCAAACTATAGCCTGAGTGTAGTCCATAGCCATTTGTCTGTTTCCTGGGCAACCCAATAGAGTAAACTCTCAACTCTGGACAGGGAAGAGGAACGGAAGTGTTGGCCAGTTAATAATCTCTCACCAGTCGGATATAAATTGGTTTTTATCTGAATATAAAGTGCTCTATCCATCCGGCAAGCGATCAAAATAATTGAACTAATTTTGCTATATGGTTTTTGTTAACAAATAAACCATATTATAAATGCCCTAAATTCTACCAAGTCATATTCGGCTATATATTATTTCTTTTTTTTTCATTGGGAGCTATTTATTTAATTATTTTTTAAGAATTATGAAATGAATTTAAATGAAAATATTTTTAAATAATTATTTTTTTTTATAAAGTAAATTCTCTTAATATGTGGAATAAGTATTTAAAAAATTCATTAGTTTGAGTTGCCTATTTTCCAGTAACCAAACATGAACTAATAAATGTACGCCTTGGTAGGTCTATAGTCCGACCAGTCTCTGAATTCTAGAAATCCCCCTTCTAAAACAGTGATGGCCAAGTCTTCCCTTCCATAATGCCTTCAAACAATCACAATGTTGCTATTCCCTTCATTACTTCTAAGAGACGTGAGGGGGCATGCCCATTATTCTTCTATACATCTCTATGGAATTTCAAGAAAGAGAGAAGTATTTTTTTATTTTAGTTTTTTTTTTCTTCCACGATGTGATTTTGAATAAATCGAATATTTTGAAAAATATTTTTAAATGAAAGAAAGGGCAGTTAAGATAAATTAAAGAGTATATCTATTAATTATCTCGGAAAAATATTTGATTCCGTCAATATACTTCGGCCTTGGAGTTAGTCCATCTTAATTGCTTAATTCGTGCACAAACCTCCTGACCTCCTAAATTCTCACGTTCGGTTGCTTTTTTCCAGTCTTTCATATATTTCATTATTTACTTTCTCTTTCTTTTTCTTACTCTTCATTAATTAAAATATTAAAACGAACTAGAAAATCAAAGGCTGGCCTAAACTTAAAAAAAAAAATTTTATTTTATATAAAAGAAAAATTCTCACTGTCTGTTTGTAGCATATGGACTATAAATCTATTCTACGAATTTTTTTGGAATTTTTTCCTAAGTATAGAAAATTTTCCGATGGTGGTGTTATGTTCAGATTAGGTGTATGAACCCTTTTTTTTAAAGAAGGATCTCATTTTAATAATAAACTGAATAATTCCGGAATTTTCTTGAGTGTGTAGAGAATTTTCCAGAGCAGGGGGAAGGTTTTGAGTAATTCAGATTAGGTGGTGGGAACTAGCTTTTTTAGATAGGTGGGAAGTTTAGGACATGTTGGCAACCTCTGTACGGATTATGATGGGATTTTTTTAAACCATAGATAATTTTGCAAAGTACGTAAACGACTAAAGGTAATATTAATTAGAGGGCTCTAATCATTGGAAATGCAACTGATCAAGTCGGGGACCCGTGGAAGGATTTTGACTTTTTAGAGAATTTTTCAAAGTACGTAAACAACTATAGTAAATAATCATTAAAGAAAGTTAATCACTGTAATTGTAACTGATCAAGTTGGCCAATGAATGGGTGGAGGAAGGAGAGGAAGTATTAGACTGAGAAATTACTTTTTCTTTTAATTTAACTAAGAGAAAGTTGCGATCCCTGATTAAGGGGGGGGGCGCAGGGAACATCTAAGGCGGGCCCGAATCAAACATGTATGTGAGGTCTCTTTTTGTGAAAAATAAATATCAAAGGGGACCCAGGCTGTCAGGTAAGGCGGGTGGTAGAGTTAGTAGTCATATTAATATATATGATATATCGGTATATTATTGCAAATTATATATTTTATATATTATTATGTTATATATAAGTGATTAAATTGATTATGCACATTAATTTAACATGGCTGGGATCAGAGGCGTATTCAAAGGGGAGGGAAGTAATTATCCTCCCAAGATTTTTCTTAAATTTGAAGTCTTTTTCCGGCTGCCGAAGCTATAAATTGTACAATTACATTGCGACCCCATGATTTAGGTTTTGATTCAAATTAGCAAATTAGCAAATTAGCATTAGTAAAGAACTCGTGAAATCTTTGTGAAAATGATGATAGTTTTGAATACTATATAGGGTGAACTAGATCGCCATTGAAAATTTATTTAAATCAAATTGAATATCAATTGATTTAAATAAATATACCTGGAACATTGTATCGTAATTAAATATAGTATATACAGTTTAATGCTTATATGGCCTCAGATGCTGAAAAAACAAAAAAATTTCTTGCATATCAACAAATATATATATATATACCATATATAAACATTCATTAACCCTCCCCCATGAACGCAGGTGGCTAAAAAAATTTATGAAATTTTGGATAATGTGATCGTTTTATATATTTATTAAAAACAATAAATTTAAATATGTATAAAAGACAAAAAATAAAGTTTATAGAATTAAAGAGAGAATTGATTAAACTCTCTATTTGGGCTTTTCCGAAATATTTAACAAAAGAATATTGATAGCTCTAACTCCTTGTATTAACACTACTCATACATGAAGCGAACTAGTAGAGAAGTTTAAACATGTTCTCATATGTCCATTTAATATAATATATAGGTCTGGCCAAGCCTGAAATCGTAAGCCATTCAGCAAAGGGACAAAATTATTAAAAACATATGACAAAAAAATAGGAATATGCTTGTTTCTTTTCAAACAACTAAAAAACTTTCATTATATTTCAACAAATAGTTTTAAATCATTTCTTTAAGAGGTACTGCAAATCTAATAACAAGAAGAGCTCAAGTTAAAAAAAAATTTTACAAACGCATCACAATATTCCTTTTTGAATTATTTTTTTTTACTTTATCATACCTAAATATGTAGTACTAGTATAGAATATAGGGAAGGTATTACAGTCGAAAAAAAAATTTTATGTTAAGAAATACATGTTGTGAGCTCCACTGAGTCTAAAAATTTGATATTTAAACTAGTTCGAGGATTGCCTTTTATATTTTAGGATTGCGCTAAATTAGTGCTGCTATCTGGCAACTGACGCTTTTATCGTAAAGTTTTTGATGGTATACCTACTCAGAACGTATTGACATACGAGCATTATTTGTGTAGTTTACAATAACTTGAAATCATCTTGGCTAAAAATGGAATTAAATCGTGAACATTTTCGAGCGATTATTTTTTACAACTTTAGACGTGGATTAATCCAACAAAAGTGCATCGATGAGGACGAATTTTGTGAAAGTCGTCCAAAATTGGTTGTTGATCCGGAAACCATTGATGCTGTGCGAGAACTGATATTGCAAGATCATCATGTGACTTATTGCGAGATTGAGGTATCCTTGGGCATTAGTGGGACCAGCATACATTTAATACTGCATGAAAATTTGGCCGTCAAAAAGATTTGTTTTTGATCTCAAATCCTGAAATATAAAAGGCAACCCTCTTACGTATGCGATCGAGTATGAAGAAAATCGATCAAAGAGTATTGTACTTTTTGTTTGTTTTTTTTTTTCAACAATTTTGATTAAAATTCATATATCAATTTTTTTTAGATACTCTTTAAAATTTACTAATCGTTAATATGTCCCAAAATTGTTTGAGCACTTTACTCTTGTGTCTTTTTTATGTAACGTGGGCCTTCAATTTGAGGTTTTAAGGATTCATTAGAAAAGATAAAACGCCTCGATTTGTGAGAGTAGGGACTTTAAAAGATTTTCGTTGAGATCGGATTTGAAAGATTGGAGATTGTAAATTTTAGGGAAGATGGTAGGAGGAAGGTTGTTCCACTCAAAGGAAAACTGAATTTGACTAGATAGTATACATTTTTTTTAGGAAAACAAAGTTATTTTTAATTGATTTATAATACATATAACTATTTAACAATCCGCCATAAATTATCTTACTATATGGAAATTTCCAGTCACATATATATATATATATATATATATATATTCAGAGGGATATATTATAAGGGACATAAGGGAGGTCATGGGGATAAAGGAAGAGTGGAATTGACTAGTTCTACTAATTGCGAGTTTAACGACATGGGGATGTTGGGGCGATGAATCTTGTATAGCGGACAAACGTCTCTTTTGAAAGAATGATGGTAACGTAATGTAAAATTTTTTTAACTCTTTTTCGGCATTTTGGGCCATAATATTATATATTATAAGATATATAATATACGATATTACGATATATTTTATCCAAACATATTTACTTGGTATCCAAATTAATTAAATATTCATTGAACTGCTTGGAATTTCAACCGACATCCCTTTTAATTTTTAAGTCGGCATCTGCCATGTAGACTTTTAAACAATAACAATGTATTACCCTTGGCCTTTAAAGTTATCAATATTAAGAATGTCTAACCTCTCAGCCACCTAAAATGAGAATTAACATAAGTTAATTGCCATTTGAATATTTTTTTTAAGTCGATTTTGGCATCTGAGGCTATTTATTTAAATTAATTAGTAGCCAATATCATTTAAATAAATTTTTGTGCTCAGGACGAACCACTGACCTTTGGTACATGAAGCCAGAGAGAGCCTTTTAGCTCTGCACCAAGGGACAAGGCATATTTTTTATTAATAAATAATGCCCACGGGCTAAATGGTGAATGATAAATGATAAAAATGGAATCATTATTTACCTCTCGACAATATTTTCTCTTATCTAAGTGGGTAAGTAGTCACACCAGATTTTTTTTAAAAGATATGCTGTAAACTAAGGATAAATTTGAAAGGATTCGTTGTACACCTCTGTACCGCCCAAAAAAGAGACAGTAAGCAGTAGGAGCCCGTTAAGCGAATATAGATGTTTTTTTAAGGGGAGTATAGCAAGACTTTCAGTTTGAAAAGCATTTTTCCATGAATAGCCAAGGCTATTACTTCGATTATTATATTATTTCAAATTAGTTTAGGTGTTTGTGAAAATCTATCATATTGTTTTATGGATAATAATATATTATAATTATAAAATCCGAAAAAATAACGAATTCAATCATTTGATGAAAATTGAAATGTGAATTTTTAATATTGATTACATGATATCCAATTAAGCATTGGATGTAAAAATTAATTGAATTATATAAAAAATATTTATAAATGTTTAAATTTATTCATCACTAAAACTATATATATATATAAAATATAAATAAATATAAATAAATATAAAAATAAAAACTATATATATATATAAATATAAAAAATTAATCAAGCAGAAGAAATAATAAATAAATTTTACTTAAAATTGTTTTAAAAAACATAAGATTATATTTATAGTAATCATACGAGGAGATCAGGCCTTCCATCATACGATCTGGACGAGAGGGCCCTCCGCACGGAGCAATTGTTTTGCAACTGTTTTTGGGAGATAACTTTTTTGCAACTTTAGTTGTTCCCGGGTTGCTAATGTCTGCATTTGGAGCAAGTGAATTTTGACCGAATAACCTGCGTTCTCTTTAGTGAAGAAGGCGTGAATAGAACTGTAACGATATTGTTTTATTGCTACTTCGAGTTATTATGTCCAGCAGCAGTGATAAGGAAGACGTTATTTTATATAAACAATATAGAAACGTCGAAGAGGTTGTAGGAGGTTGTAATAATATATTGATAATAACGTATAATACTGGATGCTTTTCATCTCTTAGATGAATTTTATATCCGCCGGCAGATCATTTATTTTAGGAATGAAAATCAAAAAATATAAAATGAAAATGTTGATCAACTACTTCGTGGCATAAAGTATCTTTCGATAACAAGTTGTATTGCCCGTAAGTGCAATGAGAGCGATTTTGAAAGTGTCATTTTTGCCTCGTGTGCGGTGTTCTATTTAACTATGTTGCCGGCCGGATCGCAAATCGCAACCTTTTGGCAAGTAAAGTCGCCAAACGGTTGCTCCTTTGCCTTAGGAAGGAAAGATGAAGTTTTGGTTAAGATAACTCGGAATTGTCATTCACCTGCTACCCCAGATGTAAGCCATTAGTAGAACAATATCAAGGCCAAATTATTAATTGAATAATTAAAGAGTATATTAGTATTTAACGATAAGAGTCTATGCGGTGTATGTAGAAGCGCTAATTCTCTCTCATGAAGAGAGGAAATGCTTGATAAAATATAATTTTCTCCTTTTTTTTTGAACTATTTATGGATATCCATTTGTTTGATAATGAGAAAAGGTTGTAATTAATTTTTAAAGTTTATCTATTCTTAAAGAGGTGATTGAATTAAAGTGATAACGATTTAAAAGGATAGGAGTCGCATTAAAATCATCATTTATCATTAATTCGAGCTTAAATGCCATTTCCCTTGGAGTTGTGTGCTATTCGTCTGACGACTAGTCATCTTGAAAGTGTCTAAGCTGGATGACTTCTAAAGCAAGCAGCTGAGTGCTTGAGAGAGAGAAAGAGAGGGGGAGAGAGAGCTAGCTTTTGGAAATGTGCGTGTAAGCCACTCACCCCTTCTTGGCCTAGCCTGTAAGGCTGTAAGCTCATTTCCCGCTGTAGGAGATGAGTTATGTCGGGTAATCGTTCTTGCCAATGGATGGCGGTGACTTGTGTCGTTTGAATTATGCACGGCCATTGCTTGGACAGCTACGAATCGTCCCAGGACCAATTGCTTGGGACTTTGCCGAAGAGAGCGTAGCTTTCCTTCCATTTTCCTCGAACCCTCCTTCTATATCTCCTCCTCAACCGAATGAACCTCCCTCTTCTCTCTCTCTCTCTCTCTCGGATCCCGTCCCCGGGTACCGGACTGCTCTCCTGAATAATTCAACCAACTCGAGGCTATATCGAGCTAGGTTAACCAACAATTGACCCTTGCTCATTTGCTTGAAATATTTCACTCCCCCACCCACTGCCTATCTCTTTTCGCATTCCAATTTAACGAGAAAACTTTGGTATTCGTTAAATACTTGACGGCATCAGGTGTTCGTCATTATTCAAACGTTATTTGACCTTTTAATGTGTGTGATCACGTCTTAAACTTGTTAAAATTATTCATATGCCTTTTTTTTGTTCCATTTTATGCTTTTTTTTAATGGAAGTAATTTATATATTATAGTATTATGTGAATTGTTGGTAAATAAAATTTTTCTGTTTAGGTTGATTTTTATTAAATTAATATTATCATATTTGAATATACTTAGCTAACTATTAAATTAAATGATTCTAGTAATCATGGCTCAAAAAGTGGCGATTAGCTGAGAGAATAAAGCGCCAAACTGATAAACCTATATACATATAGTTGAGGGCAAACCAGATTCAAATCCATCTTAAGAAAAAAATTTATCAAACCCTCCTTCTAGGGAGAAAAACAGGGACTCAAAAGGTGAACGTCCACCGGAAGTCATCCATACTAATTTTTCCAACGAGATATATTTTTACTTAAAAGTTAAAATGGCCTCAGAAGCCGAAATTGACCTAGGTTAGGTTTAGGTGGTTGCCGCCCTCCATTGGGGAGACTCACTTAGGCGAGTAATGGCCCATTGTGATACCACTTGGGCTTCTGGGAGTGAGATTATTTCCCAGTTTCCTACCCCAGGAGAAGACTTCTGACAGAGTTGGAAATAAATGCGGCAAGCCGGACTCGAACCCTATTCTAGATTCATAATCTGCAGCTTATCCGTCTTAGCCACTGCCTCCTCGAAATTGACCTAAATTAAAATTTTAAAAAATCTCATTTTTTTTTGTGTCTTTTCGGAATCTAAGGCCATTAAACGATATATAATTGTTTTTACGATACTAATTATCCAGACACTTTTATTTAAATTAATTGATATCCAATTTGATGTAAAGAAATTTTTCTCGGATAGATCTCATTATTGTCAAGCTGGAGAGAAGATACTTGTTGACAAGCAAGGCCAAGCAGCGCTAACCACGGATTTGTAGCCCCGAGGAACAAGGCTGTTGAACGCCCATCGGAAACCATCGATATTGATTATTTTCAATTATACATATATAAATGGAAACTCTAAATCCCCTTTGCTGCCGAAAAGAATATAAATAAAATAAAATAAAATAACAATTAGACATATTTATATTTTGTTATCTTAGCAACGAATTGTCATATCTTTTCTATGGGATTATTAAAATCCAAAAATGAGAGCTCCACATTATTTTGAGAAAATAACAAAAAACTAAAATAAAAAATTCAAGCAATTAGGTTAAGATCAGCTATTAAATAATTGTTTTATGAATTTTATTCATAAGAGTGAATTTTGAGTAAAAAGCACAACAGCAAAGAACTAGTACTCTTTGGCCGATTTGATTGTAAAGCTTCGAGGCGCAAGGGTCATGGGTACCTAGCTTAAATATCAATTGTAGCCTCCAGCCTCATTTTGTTTTTGAGAAATTTTGTTTACACAGACCCACAGGCATTATATCATTTTAAAGTCGAATGAAGATGAATCAAATTGTTTTCGCAATCCCAAACACCAAATCCAATGAAATTCCATCTCCTTTTCTACAAAAAATAGTTGGTCGCCTTAGTAATTAGTTATTCACTTGTATATATATATATTATAATTTTTATATTCTAAATAAATGGCAAATCCAATAAAAAATTTTATTTTATTTTTTATAGTCACCTTTTAAAACCATTTTAAATACATAGTAAAGTTATGTTTAAATATAAAATGAAGTTTTAATATCTTTGAGCAAATAGTCAGACATACGTAAGAGTCAGCCAAAGGAGGAAAACTGCTCAGCACTCTAAAAATGTTTGGAACTGAGGCATAAACCTAAGTGCTCATTCCAAGTGAATATCAGAAAACTAAAAAAAAATTAAAGATAAGGATAAAGGTTAGCCTTTTTTAATTTTTTTATAAAATAAAATATTTATATTAATCTTTTGACTCGATTTATAGAATCTTAGAATTATACACTTTGACGAGATGATACATTGAGATGTGTGTCTTAATTTGGAATTTGAGACCCGATCATTAATTATAATTTCAACTGTTAATTTAATATCATAAAATCTTTTGACTTCGTTTCAGACTCTCTTGATTAGAAAAATATTTTTGGAATGGTCAGAGATTCCTCCTTCTGAAGCAAGAGTGAATTAACTAACTGGTTAATAAGTGTATCATATTCAAAAGGTAAATAATATTATGATCATAATATTCATGAATTCTTTAAACAATTTGATGACAAAAAAAAATTAGTTTTCTTTACTATTATAAAGACTGTTTCTTTGTTTGTAAACATATAACATGTAGTACAATGAAAAACTTTTTTGGGAGGGAGGGGATCTTAATATCTAGCTATTTCGGAGGGAAAGGGGCGGGGCATAAGGCACTACTCTCAAAACGTATGTCTCTATCAAAGATAATGAGTAAAAATTGTTCTATTTGGTATTAAATAGCTACCTCTTAGACATTTTTATAATCACTAAAGTGAGGAGAAGGTTGTGGACAGAGGCGTTTAGAATGAGACAGGCCAGGATGTAAGCACACTCATAAACCTTTAGAATACTGTAATTTAATTGGAATTGAATTGAAAATTATAAAAGCTTCTATGTCTATTCAATTGAATTAATCTCTTCATGTCACTCTCTCTCTTAGTAAGTGTTTAGTATAAACGGGTTTGTGTTCGCTTGGCACTGATTTACTGAATTAGCAGTGTATTCATTCTGATGAGGGCTGCTTGGCCAGAGCTTGAATTCGCTCAAGCGATTAGACCAAGAAGGGTCTACGAAATGGGCGGAGGTGGTACTAATTCTGATCCCTTTCTGACCAGATCTCAAGCAGAATTGGACATTCTAAAATCAAATATACACTCAGCAGGCCCCCAACTTGGGATGTTGATTATTATCTCTGAGTGAATTTTATTTTTTTTTTCAGGTGAAATTTTTCAGTTTATTATAATTAAGAAAAAGTTTATTGCTTTGAAAAGTTGAAAATTAAAAAAACTTTTTTTCGAAATGTTTGCTTTTGAATCTTTATACCCAGGCCTAGTACTTCTTTACTTGAGCTTTATAAATGTCATTTCTCAATTTTTATAATGCTAATATATGGGTAAAACTACATGTGAAGTATTATCGACTAGTGAAAAATAATTTTAATAAATGGAAAGTGACTTAAAACATGTCGCAAAACTTTCTCTTATCTCACATTTTAGAATATTTTCAATATTAATTATGCAAGTAGCTCTGTCCACTTTCTTTGAAATATTTAGTCTTGAAAAAAAGAAAATAAACAAATATTGAATTCAAATATATATGCGCGAAAAACGGAAAAATCATTTGTTTATAAAATTATTGAATATATTTGGTTAATTAAAATAAAAGCGTGAGGTGAACATTGAGATTTTTTATTAATTTTCTAGGATTGATTGTTTAAATTCCAGAGGGTCTCATATTTTTATTTTAAAGTTACAAATTTATTCAACAATTTAAAGGAAAAATTATTTTCCTCTTTTGAATATAATATTAAATAAAAGCGTTTATGAATTTTTTATTTTATTTTATTTACTTGTAGGTGTGGGGCTTTTCAGGGCTCCTCCTCCTCCTGACTTTCGTGGCCTATGCGACCCTGCATGGAGCGAGCCTCATTATACTGCCTAACCATTAGTTTTTAAGGAAATAGTAAAATTTATATCATTAATAAATAAATTATAATTTCGATTTAACTCTGGTTTATTTGTGTTAAATACAATGTTTCGGTCATCTTCAGGCACCTCACTATAGTTTATATTTTTCGATGTAATTTTATAATTTGTATCCAGAAAATGCCATAAAATAAGTAGCCAACAAAAAATACGAATAAATCACATTTAAAGCTTGAAAACAATTTATTTATTAATGATAACAACAGTGAAAGGTTCTATTTCAAAATTTAGACAATAATCAGTATATTAAGTAGTAATATCTAGTCGGAAAATGAATTCCCTCAAAAAATTTATTAAAATTAAAATTAACATTTTAGTATTTTATTTATATGAAGAATATACAGAACTATCGATTAAGACCCCGTCGTAGCTTCAGTGAATCAGAAGTTGTTATACTGCGTGAAAGTTGCCAGATGCGAAAAAATAATAAAATTTCCCTATTTTTTTTTTTTTAAATTTCCCTATTGCGCCCTAGCTTTATTTAATAATCGCTACTGTGTAAAAACAATTCTTTGATTTTTTGTCTTTCATAGAGAATAATTTGATTTTCTATGTAAATATATTAATAGTTTTTGAGTTCCAAAGCGAAATGTATTTCCCAATTTTGTTATCATCACCAATTTTTAAGACGTGTTCACGTATTAAAAATTGGAAATAAAATGATTCAATTCAGATGTTCGAATTTAAATTTTATTCAAGCTGAAAGTATTATAATGGATGAAAAGTTAAACAATTTATGATAAATAAAGTTCGGTCAACTTTATTCCAACTTATTTTGTTTTTATGAATAATAGACAATAAAGAAGGGTAGTGTTGCTCCAATTTACACTCAGGTTCTTTTAAGAAAGTCACTTAACCTTCCTTCTTTTTTATGAACTTGTCTATCTTGCTTAGCTTAAGCAATAAATAAACAAAACTGAATTAGAATATATTTGATATTTACCCTTACTCTCGTCATCCTCTATATATCTCAGTACGATAGGTTTATGGTGGTTTACAATTAATATGGACAAAATGAATTTATAACACCATTCAATATATATGCATGAAGCAGACCATCATTTAATTTCAAGCGATCAATACTGCCTATTTGAGTAGTACATAATTAAATTTTAAAAAGTTCTCTTTATAAGGGCACTTAAGTTATCTTAAGCTTAAGAGGGAGCACATTTTTCTTTGAATATAATGTTTTATTCGTAAGCAGACCATTAGATGATAGTTAATCGGAGGGAATTTTTCCATTAAAAATACATAGTTCTGTATTCACTTTTAACAATAAGAAGCTAAAATGAAAGTTTTTAGTCGAAGTTTTATGGATGAGTTGGGAAAAAAATACATAATAACATATTAATAATATTTTTTAAAGAACAAAATTAAGTAGCTTAGTAAACTATAAAAAAAATTTAAAAACTAATGACATAAAAGAACATCGTAATTATTTTTGAAGAATAAATAATAAAAAATAATAAATAAAAAAAACAGTGAAGGCCTATTAACAGCAAGATTACAAATTATAAGGGGGGAAAGAGGAAATCTTTGATTCTCATTCTATTTTACGAAAACTCTTATTTATCGTATTAAGCCCTAAAGAGCTAGATGAACTGAAAATAGTTTACTTTCCCAGAAATATATAGTACTACATAGGCCTACTGAAGTATTCTTTTTCCTCCTTCTCCTCCTCCCCAACCCCCTCATAGAAAACAAAATCACACAAAAAAAACATGACATTTCAATAAGAATAAGGAAAATACTCGTATATTAAAAAATTACTAAAATAGGTTATATGGACTTCCTAATCACTTCCAAAAGGAGAAAAATTAAGTGAAAAAAAAATTCAAAACAATAATCCTGGAGAGGCTTTAAATATCTATATATGTATGTTTATAACTTTGATACCAAACCAAATCTTGAGGTTTTTATTTAATCAAAATTTTACACCTCTATCCCCTCTCTGAAGTGCAACAAGAAGTTTTTTAATTGTAATTTTTTACTCAATGTATTTTTTTTTTTTATCATAAGATCTTATAAATTGTATTTTCTGTAATTCTGATAGCGACATCTTTATCCCAGTCTAAGACAGCCAGCCTTAAATTATTTTAAATATTAAATAAAACTGAATAAAAAAAAATATATTAGATTTAATAAATAATTCAGTATAAATAAAAATATTAATAGCTCTATATTAATAAAATAGATAAACAGAAAAATTTGTTAAAAAGTGCATTCTTGCAGGAATTCGAATATAGATATAGAAATCTATAATCCAATAAAAATCAATTTCATGTAATATGAGAAAACATTTTTTATTTAACACAGTGCTATATTTGTTTAAAAAAGTAGAGTAAATTTTCAATAACATGTCGACATGTTTGACATGTACATATTTAGTATACTTTTATAGTTCTTTGCATAATAGAATTATATATTTTAATTATATGGTCCATATTAATTTGAAGAACCGTAAAAATAATTTATAACCTCAAATATATTAAAATTATAGTAATGCATTTATATATCAATTGAAATTTAGCTTCTTTTTTTTTTATCAATTTGATTTCAAACACTTTATTCAAGTTTTCATATGGTTTAATTTTGAATACTCTTCCTCTTTGTCATAGGACTTAAATAATACATTATACAACCAGATAAAATTTTAAATAATTTATATTTCAGCTGTAGAAAAATTTAATTTTCAAAATAAAGCAGTCTTTTACATAAGTAATTAATTATAAAATTATTTTTGGTAAGGCAGGGTTTCCAAACCTTTTTTCTTTCGTGTCCGCTTTTTTACTTTTTCTTACCTATATATATAATATTATTTATATACAGTATGGCATAGGAAAAGTATTGTGATTGTAAAAAAATTCAATGTTGGGATTTCAATAAAAATACACATTTTGAGGTCCCTTGAGTCTAAAAAATGGGTCTCGTGTCTGTCTAAGTGTTAAGAAAATATCTCAAAAAAAAGCACTTATACTCATGAACCATGGTTTTTGATATATGCGTTTGAGGCTCATTCTTGATATTTAAGTGAAGTACTTTCGTCTCAAGCGTCTCGAAACTTCTCAATAAAATAGGTAAAAGAATACCAGTACTAGTACTTGTACTTTTCTGATATACTTTTTTAGATTTTTTTTTTTTTTTTGATTTTCTCTAATGATTTTGATTAAAATTTATAAAACAATTATTTATAGGATGGTCTTTGTAAATTATTAACCTTTATCCCCCCAAAATTGTTCGGGGTCTATTATTAACCCTTGTGTGTTTTTAGATTTTGTGATTTTCTCATAAACAACTCTAATTGATGAAATTATTTGTAGATTTAATAGATAACTTTAAGATGTAATAATTATTTTCTACCCTAAGTGCCTTCAATTTTAGGATTTAAGAAACCCTGAGAAAAAATAGGATAACTTGTTGCCAGGGTATCTTAATGTATTTGTTCTTTTTATTTTGTCTATGCTGACGTTTCAGTTTTGATTGAGATATAAATATAGGTTAAATATTTCAATTAAATAATTATTAATAATGTTATCTTATCGACAGCCTTATTGACTTAATCAAGACCAATAAGCCAGCGTACAAGGCTAGAATGAAAAAAAATTAACTGATTACTTTGTTCCAGAAAGTTTGTGCCAATTTTTAAGGAAAATTTAAAGGCAAAATTTTTATATGTCGATGTTTATACTAACCATGGTTTTTGATATATGAGTATTTTTTTTAGTCTCTTCGGCATATACTGAAAACGACACACATTTATTTTAATTATGATACCTATAATCCAGGCATATGTATTTAAATCACTTACTATCCAAATGATTTAAATGCCCTGTCTCTTGGTGTAGAGCTAGAGGTCTGGCTTCACGTACCAAAGGTCAGCGGTTTGCTTCCCGGCCTGAGCGACAAAATTTTATTTTTATTATATTGGCTACCAATAAATTAATATAAATAAAGAAGGACGGAGTCTAAATGGCCAGAGATGCTGAAAAAGACAAAAAAAAAGAATGATTTATATTTTAAAAGATTTTCACCGGGCTGCCTGGGATCCGAACCCAATCCCCTTGGCTTTTAAGCTTATCAATATTGACAATGTCAATATCTTTAACGTCTCTGCCACGCGAGAGGGGGAGGGGAAATGAGTATTTTGACCTTAATATTCACTTGGTCCTTTCCCCCGAGGCAGAGAGGCAAAGATATTGACATTGTCAATATTGATAAGCTTAAAACCAAGGGGAGTGGGGTCGGATCCCAGGCAGTCCGATGAAAATTTATTAATATTTAAATCATTTGGATAGCAAGTGAATTAAATAAATATGCCTGGATAATACGTATTGTAAATAATAATATATATATATTTATATTTAAAGTCTATATGGCTTCAGATACCGAAAAGACTTAAAGAAAAAAAAATTCATTTTATATTTTTTTATTGTTGAATCTTTAAATTGTTATTATTATTTATACTTACTCACTCTATTATAATTATATAATAGTAACTATAAAATTACAAATGCCTTCGAAATAGATTAGAGGACGCAATTGAAAGACTACTGCACTACTTCAAAACCTGACGACTAAGCATAAACACAGACAAAAGTGAAGTTTTACTTGTGACAAGACGACGAAAATACATTCACTCACATATTAAAGTTGGAAATACTACACTTA
>JAAAKE020084913.1:22507-35033 GCA_010014785.2 Anisolabis maritima | reverse complement strand
ACTAGTATCCGCTACTCCTAAATCGGATTTGCTCTGCTGCCCCCGTATATTTCGAGAGTCCTATGCTGCGCCTACGATTAACCATTTGGTTATTTTCAGGTGGTCCTCCAACGGCAACTAATTCTTTGCCTCGTTTACCAACGTCGACAGCTGTGAAAAGTGCCCGTTACCGTCCACCAGGGTTCAGTAAACCCACCCCTTGTCCCACGCCACCGAAACGTGCCGTTTCGGCACCCGGTCTACAACGTCGTGATCGTCGCCGCGGTAATCATTCCACCACCAATGCCAATAACAACATTTCATCAGCTTCGTCGATTGCTTCTGGAACTGTATCTGCATCTGCACTCGCCAATTCTGCAAATATTGGATTTGCTGGGATCACGCACAGTCATAGTGCAGGTAAGATTCGACTTATTTTTGTTTTACTCCCCCCACCTCAACAAGATCTTTTCCTGTAATATATTAGAGATTATTTTTGCTTTTTTTGAATAAACAACACAATACACATATATATTAAAATTGTTTTTTCGCTAACTTATACATAAAATAGCAGGTCTTCAGTAGTTTATTTATAAAAAATTATTAATTTACATAAAAAAAAGTATTATTTTAAATAAAAATATAAAATTTCTGATTTTATTAAAATATTAGAAATGTTTTAATTAAATTTACAATATATTAATACTTTGCGTTGTTTAAAATGCACATTAAATATTAAAATGAAAATAATCTGCATTTTAAAATTGACAGAAAATAAAGGGAAATTATCTTCTGAATTTTTCGCTTCACACTATGTATCAAGATTTAGATACGGATTCTAGTTTAATAATTGGGAGTACGTTGTTTCTATGATAAAACTCACTTTCTTCTTAAGCCGATAATTATCTATCTTGTATCTAAAATAATAAGTATCAGAAATAAATTATATAATAATCATATATAAATCTTTGAGTATTAGGTAAATTATGAATAAAAATCTAAACGAACTAAATCTAAAAGACTAAAAGCACATCACACACTTTCTCTTACATAAGGTAAGGAAAGCGGAGTTATGTGCTGTCACACCGGGTTTTAGGGCCTGACCCTAGGTAGCCTTTTAATACCAATTTAATTAGAGTAGTCGTTCGTTAGAGTATTGGAAGAAACAGAACGGTTACTCCCACTGGTTACCCGAACAACGGCAAAAGACCACACCAGTAAAGTGGGCTGCAAACAATTTGGGGAGGGGGGGGGGGGATAAGGATTGATACATTTCAAAGGTTATCTAATAATTATATAAATCAAATTAAAAAATTATATAAATAAATGATATATGAATTTTAATCAAAATCGTTAGAGCGAATTTTGAGAAAATTGAAAAAAAAAACTAAAAAAGTACATCAGTAAAGTACTAGTACTCCCTGGCCGATTTTATTGAAAAACTTCGACTAGGGTACCTAGCTACCTAACATAAACTTTCAGCCTCGTACATTTTTTCGTTTTTGACAAATCTTGCTCACAGAGAGGCCATTTTGCGAGACCTCCATTTTTATAGACTCAGGGCATCTCAAAACGTGTATTTCCTTTGAAATTTTTTTTTTTTGCGGTCGCAATATTTTCTCACTATATATTTCATATAGAGGTAAAATATTAATGTTAAAGAAAATTTATAATTTGGTGAAAAATAAATAAGGGAAAATTGAAAGCGAAACATAATTGATAATTCTGCCTTAACTATCCTCATCATTATTAGTTCTTAGAATGAGATAATCCTTAATGTACGTACACATAAAACGTCGTACTAATAATAATTTTTATTTATTCTTATTTCAATGGACCAATGTATGCACAATCAATAGACAAATAACTACTGTATGTGCCTGGACTACTCCATTAGAGCCTATATGGCTCTATCTTTTGCGTCACTTTGAACCAGAGGCAAGAATGGGAAGTCAGAAATTTTCAATATTCATTAAATTGTTTCTTTTAATTCTATATATGTTTTGTTTATATTTATAAAAAGGTCTTCCGTGTTTTTAATCCTTGCCATAGCTAGAAAGCTTAGAGAGAATGACATGACTCAGTATATGGTCAATCCAGAGGCCCCATTTCAACATTTTATTGGAGAGAGACAAGGGAAGTCAGACAACCTACTAAATCCCCATTTGGCCATATTCTTATATAAAAAGGATAATTTTTTCATACATTTTTTTGTTCTACTTGAACAATGGTTCTTGACCTTTAACTGCTGGTACCCCTTGAGTTTTCAAAATTTATTCCCGCACTTCCTTCCAAAAACATCAAATTTTGAAGGAGAAAAAATAACAAAACAATTTTTGATTGAATACAAAATTTAACCATCAAATTAGAAAAATAGGATGACAGATGGACAAACTTTCCATTCGATATTTCGGTCTCATGTCGAGACCAACTGCAGACTTCTAATAAATTCATCAGCCATCACCTAATTAATTTTTTTAATTAATAAGTCACACAAACGAAAATAAAAGGTAATATCAAATTGTGAATAGACTATAAGAGAAAGTTGTGTAATGTGCGCCCATCACATCAGATTTTTGCTGATTCGCTCTCTCAATTATTTTTTTGAAACGTCTCATACCATTTTAATTCAAATTTGGAATTTAGGGCCTTTTTCAAAATATTATTTAACATATTTTTAAAATTCATTTTCCATTTTACCTATGTTAAATAGTTTTGGCATATAAGTATAGGAAGCAGTCTAGAAAAAAGTCAAGAAAAAAAAATAAAACAAATTTTAGGGCGTGTCTCTCCTTTCCTAAAGACAAAAAAATTATTCAAAATTCCAATGAAATTATTTCATCTTATTTGATTATATAAAATAATTCCATTGAAAGCAAACAACCCAGCAGAGCTCTTTCCCAGACAAAATTGATGTTATTATTAAAATATAGTTACAATATACAAATTTTTACAATTTTTGGTCTTGAGGAAGGGCGAGACTCGCACCCGAAAATATATTTTATGTTTCTCCTACTGCCTTATCCTTTTGTCTTTTAACCGAATACAAATTTAAAATCCGTGAACAAAATTAACATTTTATTCTATTATTATCTAAAATATGACAATAAAATTCCTTTTTTTCTGAATTCCTATTGCTTGCCCTTCCCTCTAACGGTTCTTCATTCATAATTTCATGAGTATGAGAGAATCCCATTCTCTCTTTCTCTTTTTAAATTCCCATTAGCCTTTTTTTTTTTCATTTCTTATTTTAGTCTTCTTGTTGCTTACTTCTTGTGTATTACTCTATAATAATATTATAAATATGCTTATTTGTTGAATGGCTCGAATTTTATTATTATCTCCAATTCAAGGTAAAAAAAAATCTATATAAATATAAAATTAGGGTTTTTAATTTCATTCTGAATTTTCTTCTATTTTTCGCCATATTAATTAAATTATTCACAATTTTCAAAAAAAAAGGTTAGAACAAGTGTTGTTAAAGTGCGATATAGCCTACACCAAACTAATGTTTCAAAAGAAAAAGAACATTAAAATTAAACCATAATAAATACTTTTTTTAAAAATATATTTTATATAAATTTGGAAGGCAGTCAAATAAAAACTCAAAATATAAAGTTTTACTTTTATTATAAATGAATATTTCTCCCGTTTTTTTAAGGCCTTAAAACAAATGATTATAATACAACACAGATATACATTTTTTTAATTATTTATATTTAACTAAGATATGTATATTGTTTATTTATTAATAATGTTAGAGAGGAGAACAGGTCGGGAAAATGATATAAATTCCTTTGCAGACAATTTTTTTTTTATTTCACTACCTTCCAGGCTAACGTTTCGATCTTCATAAAATTTTCTACAAAGCAAAGCCTATCCAGGGGGGGGGGGAGAAGGAGGATTTGGGGATATTCTTTAGAATTTATTTTAAACTCGAACTACAAATGATTTAATACAGGGATATTCATAATTTTTTTATATCATTCGATAACTGTTTTAATATTATATCAATATGATCTTTATCCATATTGACATAAATTTATTATTTATATCCCCCCCCCCCCTCCCTCATCAAAAAATTATTCCAACTAAAATGTTTTTTATTTGACTCTATCACATTAATATATTCTAGTACCCCTCCATCCCACTATTATTATTAATAAGAGAATTTTTACTATTAATAGTAGCTTATCCAACATTCGTGCCTTTTCTTACGAAAGCTTTTCTGCCACATGACACTTTGATTTCTTGCTTTATTTATCAAATTTCTAAATATGTCTCATTGCCACTTATTATACTAGAATTTAATAAATGTACTTAATGTTAAGTAAATAGAGCGTAGGATGTTTGAAGACTCGACTTGTTTTGGCTATAACAAAATTCAAATAGAAAAAATTAAAAGATTGATAAGATAATTGAATTATAGAGGATTCATATTTCGACAGTGTATAATAAATAATAATAGAAGTATTTAGGCTCACTTCTCTACGATCCATGTATTCTACTTCTAAGAAAGGTCATGTGGTGACCACACCTCTCTCTATACATATATATATGAACCATTTCACTGAGGAATTGATAATAAAATCGATATAAAGTGGACTTCTCCCCCCCCCCGGACTCGCTACTCTCTCAATTTGTCTCTTTATGAATGAAAAATTGCCGGAAGTTGATTTTGCTTATTGATCGTACGCCACTGAAGATGAACGATGACTAACCTTGGGCCTAAAAGGGTGCTTTAAAAGTTCCAAAAAATGATTAATTTTTATTATTATTTTGGTGGGTGTGGTCGGTCAGAGTCGCCTTTACTAATTTCCATACCACCACGCCCCAATATACCTATTTATTTTATTGTCTCAGACTTTTTTTTTTTACATGATATTTGGAAACTCTTTTTATCAATGAAATGGTATTAGATTATCAATATTATATCTACGTCATGCGGGCATAACAAACAACCAGGTGGTTAATCTATCCTGGAACCCAAAACATTTTTTACACTTACCCTCTTCACATTTTTCCTCATATTATAATATTTGCAACTGATGTAATTATTTTGTCTCTTTTAAATTAAAGAAATAATTTTTTAAAATAAAACCGGTTAAATTTTTGAAAAACCTTTATTAACAAATTCATATCTTCTTTGAAACAAAAACACAAAAATATTCTCTGATATGTTTAAAATATAGTAGTAGTACTGCTTTGGCCAAAAGATTCGATGTCGATATTTCAATGGAAATACACGTTTTGAGTCTAAAGAAATAGATCTCGCAAAATGGTCTATCTGAGTGTTAATAAAATATCTAAAAAAAAAAATTGTCGAGACTCAAATTTGATATTTAAGCTAGCGCATGCGCCTCGAAGCTTTTCACTAAAATCGCACAATGACTGCTAGTAATTTACTGATATGTTTTTTCTGATTTTCTTAAATTCGCTCTAGCGATTTTGTTTAAATTTATATATCAATTATTTTTTAGATGATCTTTAAACCGTATCCGCCCCAAAATCGTTTTAAGGCCTACTTTACTCGTGTGTTTTTTTTTTTTTATTTTTTCATAAATTACTCTAACGATTTTGATAATTTTGATTAAATTAATAAAGGTTTAAAATGTATTAATTATTGAGAGAGTCCGTCCTCAATAAGGACATTCTTAACATGTAGGATTCATTATCTTGTCAGTGAGGTAAAGGGGGAGGCTCCCGGGCAACATTTTTTTTGAATGAAAACTAGCTGAAATAATGTCTATAGCGCAGGGGCGCAACCCAAGTTATACTCTATTTTATTTAGCTATAAATTAAGGAATTCATTTCCTACATCGGCTAGGTTTAGAAAAAATTATTTCATCCCCGTTAATTAAATAAATAATCCTGAAAGAATTTTTGTTCATTAATGGATATCTCACTTTTTGGCACAAAGAGAGAGAAAGAGAGAGAGAGAGTTTATTATTTATGCACAAGAAAACGTCCTTGAGAGATTTGTTCTAAAACGCCCACTCAAATATTCAGAGCAGACATGCATAAGCAAATTTCAAAAAGTTTCTAATTTAAAAATTTTTAACAAAAAAGGAAAATTTCAAAGTTCATATTTAATCATGATTGATATATTAATAAAGAATTCTTCAGCACTGATGTCAAATGTTCACTCACCTTTGAAATTTATATAGATGACGTGTCTTCGAAAACCCAAGTTTTAAGGTCACTCCATGAAGAGTATATTATGAAAAATTAAGAAATTTTATTACTTAGTGACTAAAAATATCCCCCACCTCTTCAAATTTAATTTTAATTTCCCAGATCTGGTGATGTCCTTTCCATCTTAAATAATTCTTTACTTTATCTAATAATCGCACTCACGGGCTCACCACCCAAATGACGACTACGAGTTTTCTGAACTGCCTGGCATTTTTTCAGCCAGTCTTTTCCTTTCCCTTCCAAACAAGCGACGGGCCGGCTTGTTCTATCTTTCGGTCATTCCCCCCTAATAAAGAAAAGAAAGAAAAAAAATCTAAATGTATTCAGATCTTAAGAGGCGAAACTGGGATTCTGGGTTTTAGGCTTTGGTCATGTATTGATTTTTCGTGCAAAACAGAAAATAAACCGTTTTTAGTTATTTATTAGATTTATTTTAAAGAATTCTTAACTTTTCAAAGGTAAAACAAATTTTTAAACAACAAATGGTCCATATGGACCCATATTTTTGAAAAATACAAAAACAATCCAATATAATCGTAATATTGGCCGATAAGAAATAATTTCAAAATACTTTATGAAATGTATGCTAAATTTTGCTTAGAAAATTAAATTAGAAATTATAGAAATTATATTATGGGGTTATTATGACAGGTTCCAATCTCTTCAAGGAGCTTGAAATCAGGGAATTTTGTCATATAAAATTTCAAAGAAATTCATGGAATGGTGTTAGTAATATTAGTATTCTCCTAAACATGGAAACCTTGCAAAATTTCACCATTTTAAAATTGAAATATTCCTCCTCTCCCTTTAAAGGCCAAATGTCAAAAAAAAAGTCAAAAATAAAAGTTTAAATCAAATATTAAAATGATATTCGCATTCTTTACATTAAATAATCTGGACTCGACGTTTCTGGCAAAGGGAGTTGATTGAATGCATAAGACTCCCTTTCCCAGGGCCGTCAAGAGGGGGGGGGGGCGTGGCTGTAGTTCCAGGGCTTTTCCATTGAAGAAGGGCCCGGATCTCTCGCTAAATATACGAATAATTAATTATGAAATATATGATTTACTTGCGAAGCTCCCTTTGGCCCTTTCCCTGCTGACTCAGAAATTTTAAAAATGAAAGAAAACTAAAAAAAAGTTAATCACCCTTCAATAAAGTTTTAAAGGAATTAAAAAAACCACTTGGACTTCTGAACGGGCCAATTAATTACCGGCGAAATGGACAAACAGCCACATTAATTTTTCTCTCAGTTAATTATGCATATGGCCTGTCCCTTGGTGGAGAGGTAGAGGTCTCGCTTCACATACTAAAGGTCACTGGGCCTGATTGTCTAAAATTATTATATTATATTAACTACCAATTAATATGAACACATAAGGACGGTCTCTAAATCGTCTTAGATGCCGAAAAAATACTTTTAAAAAAAAATGTTTATCAAAAGTACGTAAACAAATCTATCGTTTCTTTTGCATCTTAATGAATAATTAGGTACAGGGTGGTAGCCAGGGGGATATGGGGGTTCAAACCGAAATCTCAAAAAATACATATATGAATAAAAATATAAGGAACAGGGAAATCGAGAGTTAAATAAAATTTTAAATGCTTTTTTTTTTAAGTCTTTGGTCAATTGAGGGCATTTAGAAAATTTATAAAATATTATTTTATATTCTCTAAAATTTATTTTGAACTAGACCTAGTGATTTATTTCTAGGAGGATCCTTTTCAATTAGAAATATTTATAATTTTTATTATTATTCTATAACCACTTTGTTTTAATATTAAACCAAATAAAACTTATCCAAAATTAATTAAACATATTTAATGATCATTATTCATATTGATATAAATTTGGCATTTATAAACTTACCCCTCTCCCTGAAAAAATAATCTAGCTACGATTAGATTACTTAAAATTCAAAAGTAAATTATGAAATTTGGTGATTTTGGTTTTCATGTATATCTTTTTATCTATTAAGTCGAAACAAAAGATAGAGTTCGTTTACTTATTCTGATACGTATATAGTAAGTATACTATCTGATAAAAGTAATTTCTTTTCACTCTTCAAAAGTTAGAAATAAATTCTGGAACATGTTAGATGGTTAATTTTCTCATCTCGTTATATAAAAAGTGTGTCAGTAAGCCAATGATATTTTAACGTTTAAGAGAAGAATGAGAAAAAGAAAAAGAAATAAAAAAAAGAGGCCAAAGAAAATGCAATCTTCAAGATTCACGCCATCTTGTTTATTATCTGGATACAAGGCCGTTGAACTCGCATATGGTTCAGTGACGTCACAATAGGATTCCACTCACTCACCTTTCTCGAAAAGATACGGAACAAAACAATTGGATACATTTTATATAATAATAACGATGATAATTAATTGAGCTTTAAATCTGATTTTATTTAATTAAAGAACTTTTATAATCTACTTTACTTAATGAAAGTGTGTGTGCCTTTAATCTTCATAATTTGGATCTAATCTACTTGGTATTCGAGGTGATACTTAAACCGGAACCGAGAATTAACCCCCACTTCTCTCAGTAAGTCTCTTGGATAAAATAGATAATCCACATTTCCCAGCTATTGTGAAATAAGCTTAAACTGATATTTATGCAAAAATCCTTACATCTTGATTTTTCAGGAAAAACCTTATTTAAAATCACGATGGCCTAGCCATTTGTGCGTCTCTTTATGCAAATAATTAAAATATATTAACTCTTAAAATTGTGTACAGTCGAAAATCGAATATAGTGGTTCAACGGCCAGGCTAAAGTGAGAGGTTCGGGTTCTACCCATATTTTATTTTTATAATTATTATTATATTTTATGATCCTCAAATAAATTTGGGGGTAATACGATTATATTGTAAATGAAATTAATTCGAGGCCAATGAATGGTGGGGAAGAGGCAGGCGAGTAGAAACGTTGAAATGTCTCTCACTCTCAAAAAAGCGCACTGAGTATGGCCGAGAGCCCAAAACCGAGGATGGGGTTTGGTGTGTGCCATCAGTCCACGATACACCAGGGGTAACTAAACGGGAAATTATTTTCTTTTTTCTAGGTTTTGAGGGTTTTTGTGCCTTATTAAAGGCTTTTCACTCAAAAAATTTTAATAAAGGAGTTTCCATCCTAAAATTCACTACCTCTCCCTTTTTTTTTTGATCCTGCCTTTATTTCGGACAAATTCATCCCAGCCACAAATTTTCTTTTTTTTTCTTTTTTTCCCATTTTTTTTTAAATTTACATCCAAAAACAACTTTTTTCCAAAAAATTATTCGTTTTGTTAGATTTGTTCAAATTGACTTGACTCCTATTTTTTTTTTCTTTTTGACTAATTTAACACAATGAATGGATGATTTCACTTTACCTAGAAAAGTTTGAATTTTATATAATTATCTTTTATTCATAAGAATTCCTCGATTATATAATCATCTGTTATTTTTTTTTTTTTCTTTATATTTCATACTATATTTCATATTCACATTTCATAATTATAGTTTTGGTTTTCTTGTGTTTATTATTTTTTTAAACTAATAATAAATAATAATGAGGTATATAATTATTAAACATCTTTAATAAATATGCATTATTATTAAAATCACATTATTGAGGGGAGGTCAAGTTACTGTTCATCTTTAATTTTTTCTGTCTGAATTTAGAAAAAATCAGGTTAGAAAAGAGAGAACTATCATACTTGGGAAATTGTAAAATATTTATTTATTGTCTTATTAAGACGTCAAGCCCCCACTCCCCATGGACGATCCCAAAAAGTTCGATGAAAATTTATTTAAATCAATTGGATACCAACTAATCTAAATAAATATGCTTAGATAATATGTATCGTTACTAAACTATATTAGTAATTGTTTAGATGGCCTCAGATACTGAAGAGGCTAAAAAAGCCCTCAAACGGACGAAAATGTTTAATTAATAAAGATTAATTCTTAATCAATTAATAAATGCCTTTCATTTGGACTGTATAAGCCCACCTCCCGGGATCTCCACTCATTTATCTGAGGTGCTTCAGTGCACGGAGACACACATCTCAAACCAAGTTTATCTATACTAGAGAGGAGGGAGGGACTGTAACAAATCTACAAAGGGTTCATCATTGAGAGAGATTCCTTCTTTATCTCTTCCTTACGAGTCCTAAACTCGTTGTCATATCTTCCTCTCCTGGTAGAGTTAAAGTGGCGGGATCGAAGGTTTCAATCCATAATATTTTTTTGAATTGTTTACATTAAGTATTTTAATTTAATAAATCATATTGACGATTTATCATTTATTATTTTTCATAAATGGAAGAGAATTTAGTATGAACTATTTCCATTTTTACTTTAATTAGGAAAAATATGAAAATAAGACTTTATAAATTCAATATTCCATGATATAAAAGGACTTTTTAAATTTTTATCACCTTATATAGATAAAAGTCAGGTTCGAAATGCCTTTGATAATTTAAACGGATATCCTGCCTATTGTTTTTCTCCTCAGTTAAATTTAAATATATGTTTATTCATTCGATCAATAGATGGCAGGCTAAGTATTATTTTTTAACTCTTCACTATTTTTACTAACAAAAAAAAATTTGGGGAAAAAGGGAGTTTAGGGTTCTGCACCCACGAGTTTGAGGGGCTCTATCTCTTAAAAAATAAAATTTCCAAAGGGTAATAATCGCATTAAAATGGAAATATTTTTAGGTTTATGAATCAATAGTTCTTTGTTAAAATGGTTTTATTTCATATAGGAACAAGAGCGCAAGAATTTGCTCAGCAAAAAAAAAAAGGAAAATTATTTCAAATTGTGCAAGACAGCAGATGCAGGTGCAGTGTAATTTTTAAATTTACAGCTTTATCTCATGTTTTACTACATTCTTTTTTTTTTCTTCCAAGTCTTGCCAAATCATTACAGAAACTTGGCAAACTGCCTCAGGATCATCCTGAGAGCCGCCACAGGCATTTTGGAGGGGCGGTAAATTCATTAAATATAAAATAATTAATTTGAGTAATTATTTTCAACTTGAACGGAGCCATTATTCCAAGTAATAAAATTATTTTTATACAGCTACATTTCTTAAAAATGATTTACTTGCACACAGCACAGATTTGTAGTTTTTTCTATTTCTAAAAATTCTCCCGAGAATGTTTCATCACTATCTTTTAAAATTCAATATTTAGCTTATTAATCCTATAAAATTTTTATGCATGAATTCATTTGATTTCTAAATTTTTTAAAAATTCAAACCGGATCTGCATGTGTTTTTTATTGTCATAAAATATTCAACAAAGAAAATAAATAAAAAAAACAATAGCTATTAAAAGTCAAACATATTCGAAAATACAACAAACATTGAACAAAGGGTTTGTTCTAGTTTACGACTGACACCTAATCTCTTTACTAATTCATTATATAAAGTAAAAAAAAAAAAAAACAATTATTTTTTAATATATGTTTAAATTAATTAAATATTAATTAAACAGAGAAGAAAATTCAGGTTATTTGGATTAATTTTTAATTTCCAATAAGAAAAAGAAAAAAAAAAACAATTTCAAACCAAAGTTGTTTAAAACGACAGCTAGAAAGTTAATAGTTGTAGAGTTTTGGTTTTTTAAAATATAAGATCTTCGTTTCGGCGAATATGTTGTGTTGGCCTTCAGTTCTTGGTTAAAAGCCTATTTATTAAATTTTCTTTCAATCTCTCAATCCATTCGACCGAAATTCTGTCTAGAGAAATATATATATATTATTCCATGTACAATCAACCGCGGAAACCTTCCAGAACATATATATATTAATTAAACAGAAATTTTTAAATTGCATATTTGAACTCTTATTCTTATGATACGTTGGGGCATCCTAAGGGCCCGCCCGGATCAACTTTTTTAGATATTGATTATTTTTACCTTCTCTCTTTTTATTCTAAATTCGTCTCCCAAGCGCTTTGTTCTCTCTTGCCTGTCCGAGCAGGTTGAATCTGGAAAGCCAGGAGCCTCTCTTGGTTTAGTAGTGATTGATTCTGTGCTGAGAGGACATCTCCACGCACCCGGGTCTTCAAAAAATCTTTCTCTTTCCTAAACTTAGCACATTCAGGTAATAATCTTTTAAGAGATTGAATTTTGATTCTATTCTATTCGAGATTATGAAATAGTATTTCTCTTTTTTGAATGATTTCTTTTTATTTTTAATATTAATGAATTTAGGAATCTAAATATTTCTCGATCCGATATATTTTATTTTTTGCCTAAGACTACGTTTCGGGGGCTAAACGCCATCCATCATCAGAACCCAGTTAGGTAAGGTTAAGTTAGGTTCGTGCCTCCCGCAATCTTCATAAATATTGTTAAATCACAT
>JAAAKE020084912.1:24523-66618 GCA_010014785.2 Anisolabis maritima | reverse complement strand
TTCTGTCGTTAAAGGTTTAATTTTGGAAAGCCCCAAGGGAAACGCTACCGAACAAACATTGTTTCTTTTTTTTCCAATTTAACAATTTATTAAATATAAAAATATTTATTTTTGATAACTTTGGTCTCAAGAGATTCTTAGATGGTTTCCAAAATAAAAATTCTATTTTTGAAGGGCAAAACTTTTTTCTAGATAATATTTTTCTTTTAATTGACAATAATAATTAAAAAAAAAAAAAAAAAAAAAAAAAACAGGAATATATTTTTATCCATATTTATTCATCATTATTTTCGCAATTTTATATATTACTACGAATAAAAAAAAAACGAAATCCGCTTATGAAAAAAAAATATGAATAATTTAATCGATTTGATATCAAAAGGCTACTCCCAAACTATTACAATATTACAGAATTTGCGTAATTTTCTCAGAGTTGTTCGGATTAGTCCCATCTCTTAGTTTTTTATTTTTTTTTATTTGATTTGACATCCTGGTCACATCAAAAATCATCAAAAATATAACTAATAAATTTAGAAAATATATAACAAAATTTCAAACAATACCAATACAATAAGGTTTCAAATATACATACATATATATGTTCAAATAACATTGGATAACAATAAAAAAGAAAATAATTTTCAAAATAATGCATAACATGTATAAAAATAAAAATAAATACAATATAAATCATAGTCCCCTTTCATTGTTTATTTGAGTATTAAAATTTTATAGTGCATGCTGTGAGATATCTGTTGAGTGAATTTATGACTATTTCTTTAGATTTGATTTAGTTAATTTTAATTTTTTAGCGTCTAAAAGGAAAACGGTATTCTGAGATTTGTCCGTCCCCTTCATTGTTATATTAATTTTTAAAAAAATGCTCCAACTCCACCCCAAATTTAGATTTTTTTTATTTTTCTTTCAATTTTAATAAAATTTGAGATCTAACTTCTCCTTATCCAGACCTTACCTTTTTCTTATTAAACACTTCAAATAATTCACTAATAATTTAAAAACCAATCTTATTTCGAACTGTGGTGGCTTCACTAGTTTATTTTAATTCTATATAAAACTTTAGAGGAAATTTTTTTCTTTAAACATAACATCTCCATAAAATATAATAAATAAATATTCTATTCATGTTTTACTATTAAGTTAAATTATTTATCTACATCATCTCCATTTAAAAATACGTAATTTCTTTAAATAAAAGATCAAAAGGGGAAGCACCATCATCTTTAGAGTATGGCGCCTCTTTCTGTCATTTCATATGCAGGTTTCAACTCTTTACTTAAGAATATTAATTACCTTTTTCTTATTAAACACTTCAAATATATAATTCAAAATTTATAACAAAATTTCCTTAAATTAATTTCTCATATACAGACAGGATAGGGTGATACAAAAAAGAAATATCTTTTTATCATTTTATTGGCACTAAATAATCTACATAAACAGCCAATTAGTAAATGTATCCTATTGAAAAATTTAATTTAAAAAAATTATACTGAAATGAATGTTTGTGGATATCATAGCACTTAAAGAAACCTTAAACATCATGTCCCAAACAAGTCCAAAGTGTTTTCGACCGTTCTTAAGGATAATTAAGGATTTAAGGAAATAATTCGTAATGAAGAATGCTTGAGATTAATCTTCAAATGGCCATGGCAGGAGAGGAAAGGAACAATCACACAGATTAGTGTCATTAAGCAAGGTCAAGCTCTGTTGAACCTCGGATGGGTGGCCTCCGAGAAATTAGAGTGTTGAATGATACGAATTTCTCTCATAATAATTTTATAGAATAATCAAAATGGTCTATGATGCTAAAAATTGACTTTTAAAATTTTAATTTAATTTTGGCTTTTAAGGCCATCTTGATTATAAATTTATAAATATAATTTGAAAAAGTCTATCTATGGCTTCAGCACTGTGTTTCTGGGTGGTCACCTAGCCTAGGTTCAGCAGGGCTTGGCCTTGCTTATTGACATTGATATCGCTTGTTCAAAAAGTGACCTTAAAATTGAAATTAAAAAATATCCTGGAATGCTTCGAAATTTTTAATTAATTTTCAAAAAATGAAAGTTATTAAAATGTCCCTAAATGTTTTTTTTTTTAAATTTTTTAAAATTATAATTAATAAGTTTTAAATTTTTTATAGTATTTCGAAATCTTATTATTTCATTGGCTCTCTGTATTTTTATCAGAAGGTAGGAATAAGAAAAATGTCTTCATTTCTGCGCTTCAAGGGAATTAAATTTGAATTTATTAATAGTAGAATTAAGTTATGAGCCAATAAAACAATTCTTCAACTTCTTGCATACCAGATATAAATTAACTTCTCTAATGTTCTATTATTAATAATTTTAGAAATGATTGATTCTGAATTTTGAAAATTTTATATTTAGTAGCTAAATATTTTCCCTATTTTTCGAATTTATATTAATCAATTTCACGAAAATTACCTGGTGAGAACCTGTTGACCACCATAACTTACTGTAGCCAAGACTGGCATTTCTTTTACTCCTTCCAAACTGATCTTTTTTCTTTTCATCCATTTTTCTGCGAGAAGAATAAAAAATTCTTTCTTAAAGGCTTCTTTTCTAATATAATTTTTACAAAAAATATTTTCTTGTTTACAACTAATTCTAAATTCTCATATCTTATGAGTGAAGGACTTAGCTACACTAAGAATGGCGTTTGCTTTATAATTTAATTATTTTTTGTTCTAATTCTATTGTTGACTGATTCCGAAAAGATTTATCAAAATGAGAGATAAATGATTAGAAAGATTATATTAACCATCAATATTAGAAATATATGCAATGCAAATATTATTCCCAGATTTAGATTCCTGGTTGGCTTTTATCCATTTAATGCAAATTCCTTTTCTATCTGGGAGATTTAATCAAATATTCATCCGATGAATTATGAAATAAATGAAAAACAGGGAAGGAATTCCCAAGCCTTTCAATTCGAGGATTGATGCTGCCATTTTAATACTGGCTAATTCACCAAAATAGTCATTCACAAAAGACTTAAATGCAGCAAGGAATCTCAAACGATGGCCTTTGGGTGGTGGCGAGTGGGATTCTTGGTCAAAAAGCTCCCCTTTTAAAGCCGCTGCCAAACCACAATCGGATCGCAGAAAAACAAACAGCTCGGCTTTAAATCTTTAATTCCTTTGAGCACAACATTCTCTCTTTTATTTTAATTATTATTTATTATATATACATGTTTAAAAGCATTTTAAATAAAAAAGCGCATCTCTCTCACTCTCTCTCTCTTTTTTTTTTTTTTTTTAATTTTTTATTTTAATAAATATTTCTGAACCTTTTTTAATCATTATAGAAACATCTGATATTTCACTGAGTAAGCTCTTCTCCAAAAAAGTGTCTGACGTTACACATTCCGAGATTGCCTGATGCAATATTTCCGACGACTCTCAGCCAGAAAGCCCGGTCAGGCATGAAATTTTAATCTCCATTTTCATTTAATCTTGGAAAACTGTTTGCGAGTCGAAACAGACGAGGAAAGAATCGAACGAGAAGCAATTCCTTGCGCTCTTTTGAAACATTCAACGTCTTTTTTTAAAGTTGCTTTTCCCAGTACAATGGCACTAGATGAAATCTTTATAAAATAAATAATCGATAAAAAAAAAATAAACAATTCTAATTTTTTTTTTCATCTTTATTATTAAATTTTTCCCTTTTTTTTTTTTTTTTTTTTTTTTTTTTATTTTATTTATTTTGAAAATGCTATTCTTTCCTTGTCTTTTTCTTCTTGGATATGGGCGTCGGCCTAGTTGAGAGCGTTAAAGGGAACAAGCCGGTCCGTCTCCCAGCCTGACGCCTAGTGTGGGCCAAGAGGGGGATTCCGGCATTTTTTTTGGTATATTAAATAATCAAAAGGAGTTTTGGGTTTATTACAATATATAAAATAAAATACTAAATTCATTTGCTATCACTTAAAAAATTAACTTTTTTCAAATCGCAATATACCTAAAAATATTAGGTTAATGAAGTTCATCCTCTCTTTGCATTACCCTTTAAAGCATCAACCGAATATATAATTTGTAATTAAAATTTCTTTAAAATTATTTTATATTGTATTTGCACTCCATTCATAGAGCAAATTGATCCCTCGGAGATTCATTAGGGTCCATGGGGTGAGACTGACCAATGAGATGGACCCTTGAATAGGGTCCCCGAGCCCCTAAAGGCGATAACGAGCCATCTAATTGCATATGCGGATCCAGGCCCCATCCATCATGTATGCATCAAACACTTGGCAACGGGTGTCGGCAGTAATTAATGCATTTAGCATTTGAATAGTTACCATGATTAAGACTGTAAAGCAGTTTGTATTCACTCATCATAATCTATTCATTGTTAGATGCATTAAGAGTTAATGGCAAATCGCAATTATTGGTTTCAAATTGAATTGCGTTCCTCCATATGTTAGTTGATGTCTAATTGGAAAAAAATCCCTAATATTGTATTAGTATATCTCTTAAATAAAATTGTCTCATTTACAAAACGATGGCTTGTTTGGGTTTAATCGGAGATACTCTTAAGAGCACATTCAGTGTCGAAATGTCTACAATTGGACAAATTAAATAAGTATATTTATCCTCCTATCTATTCCTTGAGAATAAGTATTGTAGTACACAGTTAAACACCATCTTTAAAATGAAAAATCGTCTTATGTATGAAACCATAAAAATAAGATTTGATTTTATTATTTTTATCAGGCAACTAATTATGCTGGTGAGCGTAGCGGTTGTCTACCTTCAAGGCGCGGGAACCCGAATGAATGAATCTATCAATTTATTATTAGAGATTGGTTAATTTTTCTATAAAGAAAAATTTATTTACTGTCATTTAAAATATATAATTATTTTTAATAAATATAATATAAATAAATTATTTCTTGTACTTTTAAAAAACAATCACATTTAGGCTGATCTACTATTGAAACAATTTTAAAATTTCACCAAGTTTTTGTTTTTTTAGAGATTAGTCAAAAGTCTGGCCACTAGAACTGAACTCAAAGAATATAAATAAGCTCTCAATGTGATCAAATTTTGGTAAATAAGAAGTGGCTATTTACCCCTGCCATTTTATCTCTTTTCTGACATGCTTTATTTTAAGGGCCATTGTTATTTATTGATAAGTTATTTTTTATATAATATTGAAAATTCAAAATTGTTTTTATTATAATGTATCTTATAAGATTTGATTAAAAGCTTAAATCCAGACTAGAATTTATCTATTCTTTTTTTTTTAATTATTATATTTTAAGACGATAACTTGTTGAATTTGTGACTTTCTTTTATTTATAAAACAAAAGGAAATGATAATTTTTTTTTTCTATTTTTTTATGTCTCTTCGACATCTGAAGCCATATAGACGATATAAATTTATTGAATTGGTATCCAAATGATATAAATTTTCATCGGATTGCCTGGGATCCGAAGTCACACCCCTTGATTTTTAAGGTTATCACATATTAACAATGTCAATAATTCTAGCCACGAGGGAGGAGGGGGGGGGGAAGGAAGAAATTATAATTGAAAATCAACATATTTTCAATTTTAATTTTTAATATTTATTCTTATTAAATATCATAAGAAAAACATTTTTCATTAATTGAATTTGATTATCTTCCATTAAGTTTTTTTTTTCTCCGAATTTAATTTAAAAAATTCAATATTCACATTTCATTTAAATCTTATTACTTGTAATATTTTTTTTTTTTAGATTGTTTTAAATCAATTTGAGATTAGTATTTGTTTATATATTTATATCGTTGGTTTTTAATTGAAATTCGTCGGATTTTCGAATAAATCTCTCAGCTTTATGTCAAAACAATTTGATGAGGTTTTATATATATTTTATCCTAAACAAAAGATTTTATTTAATTCGATATTATTAATTAAAAATATATGGTTTTTCGGTATTTTACATTTGGAAGCTTAAACAGGAAAATAACACTTGGTTAAAGTTTTAATTTTTCGAGCTCTAGAGAAAGAATTACACTTTTAGAATTATATGATTTTTGGTTAAAAATAATAATAAGGCACTTCAAAACAGAGGCATGGAAATGAAAACCCCTGATTCAAAATTTTTAAAATTTATGACACTATTAGAACTCAAGGGCTTTTATGACACTCTCAACTTATGAAAATCTCCCCACCTCCTCCCGAGAATTTAAAGATTATGATAATGTCAATATTGTTAACCTTAAAAGTCAACAGATGTGGGTTCGGATCCCAGGCAGTTCGATGAAAATTTATTTGAATTAACTGAATACCAATTGTGTAAATAAATATGCCTGGATAATTTGTAAAATTCAAAATAAATGTGTATTGATTGTTTCAAGTCAGATGCCGAAAAGACTAAAGAAAAACTTATGAAAATTTTAAAGAAAAGTTAAAAAATTTCTGAAAATACCAGTATAAATATCAGTGTATTAATATTATTTTGATAAATTTAATTTACATGAATAGCTTGAATAGTTCGACTCTCAGTTATATGGGGTTGATATAGTACGGTTTTGAATTGTTCAAAATAAAAATATAAAAATAAATGATGATAAATTGTTATTTATAAAAAAAATTGTTTTCCTATATATAGAATTTCATGGCTCCCCAGTATGTAATTATCAACTTCATTTGGAACTAATCAATTTCTTTTCATGATATCTAAGTACAAATAATAAAATTATTGTTTGATCCTAAAGAAACAAAGAAAATTCCACCTCCTGGAAATTTTAAATCTCATTTAAATTAAAATAAATAATCTACAAATAATAAAATTTACTTATATTTTTTTCTTTTTCATAATCATAAGTGGAACGAATTATAATAGAAACATATTTTAAGTAGACCTTGATTAGTCCGGGTTTGCGGTAAATCCTCTGAACCAATTACCATTAGCAAAGTCGCCATTTAGACCAATTATTTTACAAACATCGTAAACTAATAATATATTTTCTTAATCCATCAACGCTACCATATATTAGTTTTCATTATAATTTTTAATAAAATTTTACAGCTTCCATAAATGTGACCTCATTTAGTACAATATCCCTAAATGTACTTGATGTTGAGTAGTAAAATAAATCGTAAGGCTTGTTAATTATTTCTAAGACATTTTTTTTCCTTTGCAAATCTGTATTTCGCTCCACTCGGTTTCCCGAGGGTGGTATGTTGGTTGGCTCATGCACTTGGCTTCTTGCTTGCGGTCGGTTGATTTTTTTACGACATTCGAGTGCGGCATTTGGCCCAAATGGCCATGTCCAATGGAGGCAATCCCAAACCTTAATAAGGGCGTTGGGCAGCCGCGAGCTCTACTTGATGCTCACATAAAAAGAACCGTGGTCTTCGCGGCTGATAAAATGCTGACACTGCGGCCCGGATAAGTTTAATACGGCCCTGGAATTGAAGACACGCACTCGGGCTATATATATACTATACTCTGTAATAAGCACAAGGACAAACAGACCGATTTCTTTCTCCCCCATCTCTACCATCGGACTTTTATATATTTATTGAATTAAACGAGATATCTTGGCAGCAAATGAAAAAAATACTTAAATTTTTCTTTATATTCTCTTAGATCAAAGAATATATTCTTTTAAAAAATACTTTTTTTTTTCACTCTTTTCTTCTCAAGTATTTTAACAATTCCTATAATTAGATAATATTTTTTCGTCTTATCACAATACTTCCATCTTGTTCTTATTTTAATTTTAATTTAAAAATTTAAATAATAAAACATTGAAATGAGGAGAGAATAGAAGGAAAAGAATACCTCTAATTTCGATATTTCCAACTTGTTTACATGAGTTCTAGAAAAGCCTTGTGATTTAAATTTTAGTCTCAAAAATTCTTTATAATTTATGACTGCTTAACTTTTTATTATAATATTTAAAATTATTTTTAATTATCGTTGATCCAAAAGAAAAATCATACTTTAAAATAGTATTTTATTTTTTTTTATCTATGCTCTATGAATCTAAATGAAATAACAGAATAGGCGAAGTTTTTATAAATTAGGAAAGATCATTTGGCAGATAAGAATATTTTTTAAAACAAAGAGGTTTGAAAACGTTTTACTCAAAGAAATATTTTTAAGATTACATTTTATAATTTTTGATTAATAAATAAAATATAAATTTATGATAGTATAATAATATTTTTAACACTTTTTTTTGTTTCTTTTTGTTTCAGGTTTTGGTTTTGTAACCTTCCAGAGTGAAGATGTAGTAGATAAAGTATGTGAAATTCATTTTCACGAAATCAACAACAAAATGGTGAGTTTCTTAACTTTTTTCCAATCATACATTTATAGAGATGGCATTATGATTACCAATTTTCCACTTCAATTAATTCAAATAGACAAATGAATAATTGGGCTCTGCAGAATTTGCTTCTAGAAGTGAAAATGGTATATTTTTAAATATTTCTTTAATAAACTTTCATAGAGAAAACACTAATTAGCTAAATAAAAATTGGAAGAGGCAAGGGATTAATATAAAATTGATTAATGACTTCTAAAAAATCTACTTCATTGTTATTAATTTTCTCTTTTCCGTTATTACTCATTTTTTTGTTTTCAAAAAAAAAAAAATTTGACTTATTATTACTTGGACGGAATTTTTTTGCTCAAACAATGCCTTTAAAAAGACCGAAATTAAACAAAATATACCCCAAAATTTGTCTTTAATTTTAAAATAATTTCGACAAGACCAACATTTTTTTTTCATTTGTTATCCCTTCTAAAGCAGTGACTTGTATCATTCAATAAAGGAAAACAAATTTCCAGTCACAAGTGATAATATTTATTTAAGATAATTGGATACCTATCTTAAATTTAATTAAATTTCAGTAATGTTAAAGACAAAAAAAAATTTTATTAGTTAAAAAGATTTTTTTTTATTTAAAATATTTTCTCAAATTCCCAAGCCCAATTCATTAAATTAAGATCTCTCCCACAATATATTTGATCCATTAGTCTAATATTTACTCTATTTATTTATTTTCTAATTTATTTATTGAATTCTAAACAAATATAAATCACTGTTTATAAATGAAATCAATAGATCATATTTCCCCAATCTTAAATATCATCCATTATCATGGACAAAAAAAATGAATTACTCAATTACAGTTTGAAAAAACTGGCCTCATTAAAACACTCGACTCTTTTATATTAACTTGGTCTCTACTTGAAAGAAACTCTGAAATCAGCTTTATCATTTAATTGCGATCAGTCCCTTAGCACCAGGGGTAATTAAAATTAGTTTTTGGCCAAAAGCGTAGTCGATTGCTTTAAAAAAAAAAAGGAAAAAAAAAAGAGAAGCGATTATGGCTGTTAATTATAAAGTAATAAGGAATTGGATCGGATCGGAGTAAGCTTTAACTCCCGGCCTTAGTGCGCACTAAAGCTCGTCAAGTACAAAGCTGAAGCTTTAACGAGGGGCCTGTGGATTGATTCAATTAGAGCACCATCTTCAATTAAGTCTTAACTTAATTCCATTCTTATGTAAACTTGAGTTGGCGCCTACTTGAAGTTTAGAAGGAGCCCAGAAAGAAAAGTCGTCCGTTCATGCTATTTTTCCTTTTGTTTTTTTTTTAACAATCATTAATAATTTGAAAGACATTGTGATCAATAGAAGACAAGCAAAAATACTACTAAAAGCAAAACTGTGTCACGTGTCCTGTCCCTTGGTGTAGAGGTATAGATTTAAAAAAAATTGTAGTGTTTTCATCAAATAAAAAATACAATATGAAATTGTTTGATTTTTTTTCTATTTAATAAAAACCACCTTTTTTTTTAAGGAGATTGACCAATCTTAATGAAACCCAATAATATTGTTTTTCCATAATCCAATAACGAAATACCCTATATTGGAAAAATGGCAGGGACCTGGGAGTTCAAAATAAACTACTCATACACACTTCTAGTTTTGTAGAAATTCTCTACTCATTTTCGTTATATTTGTTTGTCAATTTTTCAAACTTTATTCCCCTTTGATGTCAATATTTTTCATTTAAATTATTCAATTAAATTTTTATTTTTATATTAACTACATATAGATTATTTTTTATTTTATATATGTATGAATATAAAAATAAAGGTCACAAATTAAATAAAAAGTATAAGGTATTTCACAAGCTACAGTCTGACGCTACTAAATATAAGTTTAGTAAAAAAAAAGTTGTTTTTTTATTTTGCCCATTTAGCCAACAGCCATTGAGCTAAATATGAATACAAAAAATATTGCATAACAAAATTGTAAATTATAAATGTATATAACTACACAAAAATGGTAAATTATAAATATAAAAATATACAATAGAGAAAAAAAATATCTCCAAATGAAAATTACAATTTTCAAATAAAAATTGTTATAATTATCATATTACAGAAGTACGGGAATGAATTCGCTTGTAAATTTAATCATAAAGTTCCTGACTTCGAACCCCTGACTTTTGGGAAACAGGTGCGACGGGTGATTTCATATTTTATTTATTATTGCGACTTCTATTCTTGAAAATAAAATACATACATTATATCCTGCTTCTGGAATGTTAAATAAAATAAATTAAGTAAATTTATTAAGAAATATTTATTTATTTTTAACATAGTTGATATGTCAAATTATTCCTACCCTCTACTCTCTTACATACATGTTATTCTATTTACTTAATTTACTTATAATTTTGTTACTTCATCAAACTATTTCCGTGATAACAAGGACTAAATATTTATTACTTATTCATTATTATAATGAAATTTATTATCCGTGACAATGGTAATGGGTCAATTTCGAAGTCTACTTCCATCCTTAAAAACTAGAGATTATTATTTTTGGATTTTAAGTAGAAAACTTGACTTGATATTCTAATATAATAATAATTCCTATTTATTAAAAAAAAAGTTTAGAGGAGGCTACACGTTGTGGTTACTCATTGAGAGTAATTTCAATGCGATCATACTGGGAAGGGTTTGCGTTTCCTGTCCCAGGGGGAGGCGTCACTTAAAAAGTTGGATAAATTTTTACCTGCTTCAACTCAGGATTATAAGCTCAATTGCTTTATACTTTCGAATAATCGCATCCACTTATTGAATAGATAATATTTAACTATTCTGTAAAATTATTTTTGTTTGCTCTAAAAAAAATCAAATATTGCTTCGTTAAAGATTAATCTTGAAGTGAAATATGTATGTTAAAAAATTTATCATAATTTTTTATATTTACTTACTTACTTTATAATCTTTAAGAAATGACTAAAGAAGCAAGGAATATCAATTGCTCCCATCCCTCAGGTGGAATCCAACCTAATGCAGGTAACATTAGCTCGATAAGGGGAGACGTCAATGCGTTATAAATGGCTTGGAAACCGGAAGAGATCAACCATCATCCAGGCTTATTCTAAAGAGCGCTGCCAACATCTCCTTTCTGTTTTATCTTCTCAAAATTAATAATAAATTTGATAATTTAAAATTTTAAAACAGCTTTTTTTTTTTCCTTAATAATATTAATAAAATAGTTCGTATGTAATTAATTCTCATTAACGTATTTGATTTTTTTTTTTAAATAATAAATTATTTTTATGTTTTAAATTAAAATTTCAAAATCATCCCAGCTCCAAATATGGTCAAATTTGACACCTATCTTTGTTTTAATTTGAAGTTAAATTTTAGCGTAATATATATATTAAAAATTATGGTTGGAATAAAAATCTGGATTTCGCTTCAAAGGAAGAGAAAGAGTAAAATTTTGTGTGGTGCTATCTTTAAGCAATAATATAATAATCATGAATTTATTCATAATTATACATATTTTATACTCATTTTAAAAATGTATTTTACTGTGAACTCTTTGTATATTTTTATAAGTGACATAACATTCGCATTGATAATATTTTTCAAAATTCATATTTAAATCCTAGATGTGTTCCAATGAGATTTGTAGAATATAATATTCTACCCATAAAATTGAGCCTTATAGAAAAATAATTATTTTCTTTAAATATTTAACAAGAAAAAAAATTATATAAAAGATTATAATTAATAAGAATACTGAAGCCCTGCAGAGATAGAGGTCTCGCTTCATGTGCAAAATTTTTATTATATTAGCTACCAATTAATATAAATAAATAAGGATGGAGTCCAAAAGACCTTAAATCCCGAAAAAAGGTTTAAAAAAAAAATCAAAATAAAGAATAGTGAAATCGCGATCCTTTAGATAAAAATAGAATATTTATTTAGAGCGATTTGGATCAACCACATGATCCATTTCATATCTAATTTGGTATTAAAATAATTTTTATCTTTATTTACTTAAAAATTATTCATTGTTTTACTCAGAAAGAATGAACAAAAAATATTAAATGAAATTGGAACAATTGATAACGAATTTTGATCACTTAACGAAAAGAACTGCTAAACGAACAGAAGTGTTAAATTTGTTGTTGATATACAAAGTTTAACAACAAGAAAACGCATTGTGCAAATTTGAAATAAAATCAGGATTTTCCACTTGAAATTAATTGCAACTTTCTTCTATGGGAGAAGTGATGTTGAAGAAGAGAGGTAAAGCGGAGAGGGAGTAGATTGGGGAAGTTTTAACAATAATTTTGAGAATTTCTTTAATTCATTAAGGTTAATTATTCTCAAACGCAAATTCTCCTTGAGTTGGCACAGAATGGATGTCGGGCCATGTTTGTCAGGATTGTGGAATGGGATAAGATGAGGGTGTGTGGGTATACGTATGGAGTATATGGGCGGGTATGGGTTCTTTAGGGCCTCGTCTCTCAAGTTGACCGAGTCAACACAGAGACTGCTGCCTGTAAGGATCGAGTGGGCTCATCCAAAAGGATAAAGGATACGGCTGGGAAAGATAAGGGAGGGTCCCGGGGATAAAGAACACACTCCGACTGTTTGATAGTTCCCCATTGAGAAAACTAAATTCGCGCGCCCGGACTCCCTCCCTCTCCTTTCCTATCCTACCCTTCCTCTTCTCCTTCGTCTTCTTCTTCTTTGTCTCTACTTTAAGAACAAAACTTTCAAATTATCTAAAGATTTCAGGCAACATTATTATTTTCATTTAGCTAATTCATAAACTTTTCAAAAGTTTTCTCCCACCTTTTCTTTTTTATTATTCACTTATCATTAGGAGGAGTATAATGAAAATAATAACTTTTCTTTCAACTCAAAAAGGTCTTTTTAATTATTTACTATTACTTCATTGGTTTAAGAGAAGTTTTAAAAAATATTCACATAAAAAATTGTAAAAAATTCTAATGAAATAGAAATTGGAATGTTATATTACTCACATACAGTGTAAGCCATAAATCATCCCCTCCCCCGTCATCGAAGCCCGTTTGAACTTCCAACTCATTAAAATGGCCCCCTTTCTTCAAGATCCGTTTTTGTTTTATATTTAAGGTAGTATGTCATTTTCCACACTTAAGCAACATTTCCTCAGGAATATAAAGGAGTAGCATCAGAAATTGATTTTATGGAAAATGATTGTAACAATTAAGTAATCAAATTCTTCAAGCTAAACTTTTTATTTTACTTTTTTATTTTACAACAACCAACATGGACATTGTAATAATTTTTTAAGAGGGAAAAAATACGTATTTTTCAAAAATTTATTATATCTAAAAGATTAATAAAGTCTTATCTAATAAAATTTCAAAACCCTTTTTTTTTTAAATTGAATTTGAATGTCTATTATTGATTCCATAAAAACACCTTTTTTTTTTATGAAGGATTTCAAACAAGGAGATATTTTTCAAATTTCTTTGTTTATTTTGTTGTTGAAATGATGGTGAAGTTTTAATAAAAGAATGTCTTCTTTTAAATTGGCCGACTTGGCGCGCTTCACGTTTAGATCCTAATAGAATCATCCTCAGGGCCTCATTATTATTTTACTTATATTTTATATACTTGTTTTTTATTCCTGTGAGTAAATTCCAGGAGATGGGCAAGTAATTCACTTGCAATTTTTTTTCTTGTCTTGGCAGCTGAAGCGTCATAGACTTTGTCCAAATTTATTTAAATTAATTGATAACCGATATAAATTAATCGCTCAGAACTGGAATCGCATCACTGATTCTTAGAATGACGACTTGCACCCCACTGCGGGTGCCCATGACAACAATGATAAATTAGAAGAAAGATTAACAATATAGATAGAGAGATCATGATTTAATTAATAATATTATTAATAATTTTTTAGACTTAAAACGGTAGGAATTAATTTCCAACTTGACTAAATTGGCAAATATATTTCAATCAAGTTGAGACAAATTAACTTACCGTTTTAATCCCCTCTCCAGTCTGCATACTTCGCATCAAACTTCACTAGATTAATATTTTTTAATTTGTTTCAGGTGGAATGCAAGAAAGCGCAACCCAAAGAGGTTATGTTGCCAGCCAACTTGGCCAAGACACGCGCGGCGGGCCGCGGCGCTTACGGTGAGTTGCTCATGGTGTCGCCAGGGGCCGGGGGTATGGCAGGGGTAGCGGCTGCAGCCGCCGCCGCAGCTGCCGCCTCAGGGGGAGGTGGCGGTGGTCCTGCCGGGACAGCCAGCGCTGCGTCCAGTTTCCGCTACGCTCCTTACCCACTTCCGGGTGGCGGTGGCGGTGGCGGCGGCGGCGGTGCCGGGGCCGTTATGCCCCTATTCCATTACCCGAGCGCAGCGGCGGCGGCAGCTGCAGCGGCCGCCGCCGCACCGCTTTATGCATCGGCAGCGGCGGCGGCCAGTGCCGTACAGGCGGCCGCCGCCTGCAAACGGGCACTTGCACTACGGCATCACCCGGCCGCGCTCACTTATAGCATGTCCGATTTGCTCGGCGTTCAGGCTTTGGATGTATCCGCGATGTATGCCCCACCGGCAATACCTGCCGTGGGACTTTGACCCGTACTGCCCTTACCGGGCGCACAAACGGGCCTATGAACTAGCGCCATGTTCTGTTCCTAAATCATTACTCACTGGCTTTATTTGTTTTCTGTTTGCACCACTTTATCTTTTTAATTACTCAGTCACCTAAGAAAGATCCCTAAATGATTATGACTCTATTCTACTTCAGAATATCACAAGTATTTTTAAGATTTATATAACCTCTTTAACATTATAATAATATTAAAATTTCTTAATATATTATCAATATGAAATTTGCTCTTGTTGGTTGTACACAAAGGCAAAATTAAGAGATTTTTTTAATTGGAGGGGGGAGGTGGCAATGCCAAAAATTTCCACCTATTTAAATCTGATTTTACCAAATTATAAGGAATTTTCCACGTGTCTGGATAAAATTGCCAACAATATTTTTTTTCACTTAGATACCATTTGATATAAATAAATATCCCTGGATAATTTGGATCATAAATAAAAATAAAATATAATCTAATTGTTTAAATCTCTACGGCCCAAGATGCCAAAAAGACTAAAAAAAATTTTGAAATGAGTTTTATAATTATATTGCTATATAAATATATGGGTCTAACTGCTCAAGGTTTTGTGAGACCTGGCAGCACGCGAGGGTTTCTACTTCCTGAACCCCCTTTTATATTTTAATGCATTTTTCTTATTTTCTATAGCAATCCTATTTTATATTTCTGATTTTTATTAAATAAAACAAAAAGTTTGATTTATTAATAACATTTGAAATTTTTTCTTGTGTTAAACATTGAGAACCTTACTTTTTACATTTCAAATATTTAAGATTGCATAATCCATTTATATTGAAATAATATTAAATTTTATATGAATAATCGTTAGAACTTTAATATATTATCTGATGTTATGAGGGATTTTTCTATTTAGTCGTGTTGAAGAAACTTCTTGAATTGAAGCTTTCCATTTGTTATCAAAGAAACAATTTTTTCGATTTAACTGTGTTTATCTTTTGGTATAAAATACAATGTTTCAGTCACTCATTCTATGCCGTTCTTCGGTTCAAATTACAACAAAATTTCCAACGCCAAATGAATTGAATTCAAAGAGCTCACTTCATTTGAGTGTTAAATTCTTGGTATTTAGATTTATTTATTTATTTATTTATAGCCCATAGAAGCGCTGTATTTTATACAATTAATTGTTTATTTAATAATTATTATTTTTAAATAAAAAATCATTCGCTTTTAGATAGTATATGGAAAGAGAACTTTTCTGGGCTCTCCATTAAAGTACACAAAGGGGACATTTTGATTATTCATGTAATAAATTTTCATTTAAATATTTTTTATTTATGTAAAGTTTTTATTGATATGGATAAAAAATTGCTTGAAATTTTTTTAAGAACAAACCGCAATAAGACTTAGATTTATAGCCTATTATATTTTGGATATTTTAGTGCTTATTTAGAGCTAAAATATTTAAATTTTTACCTGATAATTCTTTGTTTTTCTTTCGGTTTCTCAGGTATTATTCAATTAGATCTAGCTATCAAAATCTTTTATAGTTTTAAATTTTTGAAATTATAATAAGGTCAAATCGATTAAAATCGGGATATTAAATTTTTTATAAAATGAAAAAACAAATGCAACAGACTTTTTATGAGAAAGATTTTTTCGGCAAAAAATTTATTCTTGTTCAGGTCTCCTAATAAATAAAAATCTCTCGTATATAAAAAATTTTTAAAGGCAGACTACATCAAGTACATATGATGATCAGTGATGCTAAATATTACATTTTAATGAACATCCATCATGAGAGAATATAAAAATTTAATATTCAATATTAATGAGCATTATATGTACTTGTTGTAATGTGGCTTCAAATAAAATACTTGTGGGTCCTAGAAAACCAAAGAAGGCACAATCTACTGCAGAAACGTTTGACTCAAAAGGGTGAAAGTTAATCACTTTTCTCATAAAAAGGCTGATGCACTTCCTTTTCATTTTCAAATTATAAAATTCATCTTCAATTATTAAATTTTATTATTTTTTTAGTCTTTGACATTTGTAGCCATGACGATGTAATTCTTAATTAATATTACTTTCTCAATTTTAAATCATTTAATTATTCACCAATTCCTCAGATTTTGTTTTTTGAAGCCTTTTTTCTATTTTATATTTTTGTTAGTTTTTTGTCTCTTTTAATTCATAAATAGACGTTTCGGTATTCAATTTCTTTAAATATCGAATTACATTAATTATTTATTATTATAAATCCTCCCCCCCTCCTTCTTAGGTAGAAAGATTATTTTAATTAAGGGAGATGCTTGGCTAAGTTAATAATATCGTGTTAATATTATGATCGCGTGTTTTACACCCCTCCCTCTCAGCCCTTCAGGGCTTTATTAAAAATCAGCTTTAATGGTCTGTCGACGAGTAAAATGTCATAGGGTTCCATCCCCTCCACATTCTTTATATCTTATTTCAACTTTTATCCAAAGCCAATTTAAATAAAAAATTATGCAATTTACGAAATACATTATTTATATCAAATGATTATTAAATTTTATAAAATTTGATTTATAACCCGCTTTTTATTACTTTTATACATAATTAATTTAGTAAATTATTTTTTACCTTATAATTAAAATATTTTAATTAATTATCAAAAATTAAATTTGGAATTTTTTATTAAATAAAATTGCATGGCGCGCTAATAATATCTAATAAAAATGCTGGATTGGCATGATAAAAATCAGATATATATTCTTACATGCAAGGTCGTCCCTAATATGACCGAAAATATATTCACAACTGAATATATAAACTCTTCGAAGATTATTGCATGTTGTCTTTGAAAATATTTATTGCACTTCTATATTTAATTCATTTTTTTTATAATCCCTCTGAATAAATATATAAGGATTCACACAAAGATACTTAACTCAAAGTATACTTGTTTTTGGATATCAAATAAATATATATGAGCATTTAGTAATAAAATGAAAAATTATTTATTTAGGAATGATTCAACAATATGGAGGAAGGTGCAAAATTTTTACATTCATAAAAATGATTACAAATAATCTTTCCAATTATTTTATTATTTATTTATTTTTTATTTTTATTTTATTTATTATTTTATTTTTGAAAATTTTTATGGAATATTACAAAAATTCTTTTAAAATTTTTTATAATTTTCTGAATCATAAATTTAAAAAATTTATTCATACCTTTTTGGAACTTTTTTTATTGAAAATGTTTATTTAATAAAGGTCCTTAATATAGAGCCGGCGCTAGAGTAGCCGTCCCCCATGAACAAAAATTTTGAATAGGGATTTTTTTTTTTAATAAGTTAAATAGCATATTAAATCAATAAATATTTTTATTTTTGTAAATGTGTACAAAATTATAAAATATTAAAGTAAATTGAATTATATTCTTAATAAATAATAAATACAAAAATATTACATTTTATTAAAAAAATTAAATTTCTAAATTGTTGCAATTTTTTTTCAATAATATTATTTTTTTATTTAATTTTAAATATTTAATAAGCCAAAATGCCTCCTGAGGCGGCTCCCTCGTCGCCTCATGTCTCGCACCGGCCCTGCCCTAACATTTAAGAATTAACGCCGATATTATTCAATGATTTATATTCTAAAATGATAACTTGGAATATAGAACCAGCACTTTCTTAAGTCAAACACATCATTTTATTCGCAAGATATTTCGGTTGATTTTACACCTAGCCATCGGTGTGGCTGGCATGACCCTGAAAATAGATCAACGTCATATCAGCTGAAATATATTGTCTTTTACGTCGAATTCAAATCAATATATTCGGAATATGTTTCGGCTGATAGGATATCGACCCATTCTCAGAGTCATATCAACCACATTGGAGCGATGTCATTTAAGGCGAAACATATTGCGAATATATTGAGTTTTACTTAAAAGACTGCTGGTTCCATTTTTCTAAATTACTTAATTAATCTTGAATTTATTCAGCAATATCTCAGTAGTAAGCCATCGAAAATATATATTCAATTTACATCTTTGATTTAACTAACTGGATAGTAATGATTTTCAATTTAATTTACTTTTTTATTATCATCGTGATTTTTATTTAGTCATCATACAAGTAGTTAAAATTAAATCATAATAAATTTTTACTTATTAATAATAATAAACAAAAAAAATAAAATGGAAATTTCAAAAATGATTCATGTTGCGAAAAAAAATTAGAAGATATTGAATCATTCTTTATTCAATTTTATTTGTTATAAAAGACCTATTTGCAAATTTATTAATTAATATTTTTAACTTTTTGGAACGGAGACCACCCCACCTCCATATTTCTACTTTCAAGATTTGTAAAAAGAAAAAAAATGTATTTTTGATTGAAAATTAGATTATTACTTTTTACGCAATTAGTATCATACAATTCTTTTTATAAAACACTTTAATTTTGATATACAAAATATTAGATAGGCTAAATTTTTTGATATTTTTTTTTTTTAGAAAGTTTATTTGAATATTTGATTTAGAGGATGAATCAGCATCCATTACAAAAAAAAAATCCTCGGCGCCTATTGGTATTTATCTCTTGTCATTGGTGATTTGTTGAATATTCAATTCCCAACAGGAACATTGTTTTCTCTGGCATAAATCCCCCCTTGTAGGCTAAAATCTGCCAGAGATTTTTTCTCTCTTATCTCCTACTCTCTCTCTCTCTCTCTCTCTTTCTCTTGATATAACCATAACAATTTCCCGAGCAGCATTCCATCTTTCCTTTATTTATTTTTTTTCTTCTTCTTTCTTATACTTATTTCAGATTTGATTTTGCATCTCAGTCTATCCAATCTCCCTCTCATATCCCTTTTTCCTATCGCTCTTGATTCTCTTCAATCAGGGAGAAACAGCTGTGATTTAAATAGTATTTGTAGATTTTAGAAACCAAGGCGGCCTCATTATTAGCTAGGTAGATATTCCTAATTAAAAGACTGTTGGTAGGTTTTGTTGCAGTTGTCTCGCTAAAAACATGAACTCTTCCGTGCCTTAAGCCTTAGTTAGATATTTGGACTATTAACTTGATATATTTTTAATGTGATATATTCACTTTTTATGAGATTTATATGTAGATTTAGATTTTATACATATTATATATTTATATATCTATTTATATATTCTAAAAAAAAGTGTAGTTAATTGCGTGATAACGTCCAAGTTAGTTAGTTTTTCAGTATTATTTTGAAATTTTCAGTTTACAATACTGATAGAATTATAATGACAATAAAAAAAAATAATTAGAAAAAATCGGCTTAGAGCACTACGAGACACTGCACGAAATAGTATTAGATTTTGAGAGGGAGTCAATCACTCTTTAGTAGCTAGAAAATAAATAAATACTTTATACAATCAAAAAACGCTTAGACCCTAGAATTAGCTCAAATTTTCAAGGGAAAAATAATAACAACATCGATTTTTTATATCCCTATATTTATTTTGGAATTATGAAACATATCAAAGCCTGAACGCGAGTGTTTGTTGAAATTTATGTTGAAGAGATAAAAGAAAAAAAAATATATATATATGAGGACATGATTAATTGAAAGGATGCGAGTGCTGGCTTGCAGTTACACTGCCTATAAAAACGGACACTAGACTTATTTCAATTTTGTCAGTATTACAAAATATTTCAAATATAACAACCTGGTCTGGAATGATGCTCACCTCCAGCCACTTCCAAATATTAACAGTAATATTCGCTTTCGTTTATTTCAATTAAAAATATTTCTATATTTTTTTCTCATTTGAACAAAGAAAGACTCATGAAATTTCATAATGTCTATATTATAATATTGTCTACATTATATATAAACTTATCTATATATAATGAGGATATATATCTTTAACTAGTTACGTGTATTCACTGATTACATATCTGAATATCTGTAATTAATTATGTACCGTATACGTTATTTATCTCAAGTATTAGGGTCACTGAATTATTGCTTGTAAAGACATTTTCAGTGGCAAATCAAAGTAAATATGTAGATGTAGGTATGAGGTACTGGGGCCCATTTTGGGCTTCCGTAGGTACTTATTGCTTACAGGTTTTACCCACACAAGACTTCCGCTTCCTCGCACAAGGAAACGAGAATCGTAAGTCACGAGGCCTCTCAGAAATTTACTATCTATATAATAGTAGGCTACTGCAGTATTTATATAAATATTATATATATATATATATAAATCTCTAATACACTATACTGGGTATTTAGTGTAATAATGAAAAAGTGGCTTGTAGTGTCATCGAAAGAACAACTATTTTGAAAGAGAATCAAATCAAAGTATTATTCTTATAATTGTTTTATTAGTTTTTTAGTAAAGCTTGTTATGAATTATAAATAACTTTTAACCGTGATATTTTCAGGCCAAACATATCAAATGTAGGCAAAAATTAGTTAATTAGGAAATAAATAGTTTAGTTTCTAGTTTATATTAATAAATAGTTTTATAATGATTTATTTGAGTACATCAAATGCTTGACCTTATATATATACATATATCTATTATTTAATAAACAAATAAATCCGACAATAAGCAAATATGATGATGTGAATATGATGATATTAGTACATAAATTCCAATGAGCTGAATGGGTTTTATTGCTTGATCCATAATTAATCTATCGATTTGAATTGTAAATATAATTTTACTTTTTACTGAATAATCCATTGAGCTCTTTGGAACACATTGTATTTTTTCTGCTCAATTTTAAGATCTCTTTGGTCATGCTTTGATGTCACTCAAACGATAAAGTGACTGCTTCTCTGGCCATCATTTATAAGTATCAATTGGCCAAAAACCAAAGTCTGCTACATCAAATTTTTTGTGAGATCTTATACATATATACATATACATACTATTTATAAATATATTCTAGTATAATTTTAGATTCTTTTTCTAATTTCTAGAGTAGGTTGATAATTACTTAATCTCTTCCTTTTTTATAAATAGTCCATACTTTAATAGTTTAGTTCTCCAAATGCGCTATAAAATTTTGGAGTTGTGTGTTTTCTTAATATTCTTTATTAATTATTATTAATATAGTAGTAGAAATTTGTTTTTCCTAAAATATACCTCACAAAAAAGATCGATGAATCGGCTTCGGAGAACTTAATATTTATATATTTTATAAAACAAAATATTTTTCAATTGCGGTCGCTTTTACGTTGACTTTATCAATCTAACATTATAGTTGAAATTTTTATATATATAAATAATAGAACAGTATTGTAGATTTTTTACGTAAATTGTTCAGATAAAGATTATATTATTTATTTTCTAAGTTGTTTTTTGCATTTTTGATGAATTGTAATTTATTCGAGAGTGTCCATCCAAATGCCTGTGTTCTAAATAATGAAGACACTAATTGAAAATATATATATATATAAAAATTAATAAAATAAATGTACTTATTTAGAGTATAGATTTAAACGATTAACATTGTTAACAACTCTGGTAGGCCTAGTCTAAGTAGACATTAACTCTTCTTCTATGTTGTGTGTTTTTGTTAGATACCAAAGTTTAATAACTGTATTATCTTTTGTAAAATAATGTTTCATTAGACGAGAAAAAAGAAAATACTAGAATCGTGGCTAGTCACGAACAAAAATATATTTAAAAAAAAAACTTAGTAAAATATAAAAAGAGAACAATTATTTGTTAAATTTTCGGAACTTGTATAAAATACAAATAGAATAAAAATAATTCCAAAATATTATTTTTGTTTTTGGAAAATTTCATCCAAACTGTGTCGTTTTTATTTATTTAAATAATTTCAAACTCTCTATAGACTAGTGCCTTAGTTTAGCTGATAGCATCTAGATGTAGACCTAGTAGTCCAAGTCCTAACTTTTCCTCTTAAAAATTAAGCATCAGAAAATGAAGAACAGACGAAGAAATATTTTCTGATCATCTCAGCAGATTTCGGAGAGAGTTTAAGAGATTCAACAACCCGAGCTAATGTAATGTAGCCCAAAATCAATTTGATTTTGAAGTGTATGGAGCTGGAATGAAGAGAGTCACCGACCATCGAGAGATATGCAACTCAGCATTCCGTCAAATTTTTCCCAATGCTACCCTTCCAATTCTCCTGTTTTTTGCAAATTCGACAGTCGCCATAAATTATAATGCCATTAAATGTCCCCATCGATAATAGAAAAACCCCTAGGCAAATATAGGATAAGAAACTAAGGGGCTTGTTCCTGACTCCGTTCATAAAATTGTATTCATAAAACTTTTTACGACATCCTAAAATTGAGTATTAAGATTTTTAATGTAACTTTGTTTTAAATCGTCGCTATTATGATTGTCTCGACTGGTTAGCCAAGGCTTCGAAGTAGTAAGAAAGGGTTAGGGCTTTATGGGAGCTTTCGACTCTTCTATGCCAACTTTTATAACGTAACATTTTACGATGGTCTGGTGTTCGGGCTTTACGCCCCTTTGCGGACAGCCAAGAGGTGAAATAAGTTCATACATTCAACCAGCTTCATCAGAAACTCTATTTGGACTTCATTTTCTTAGTTGAATTCGGTCGAGACAAACAAAAAGAAAAATACAAATAGGAGGTGAACTTGCAGCCATCCTATTTGAGAAAGAAAAAACAATTCTTTTTTTATAAAAGAGAAAATTGAATTTGCTCAACTTTATTAAATTAAATATTCAATTTCCTTTTTCTTGATTAACTTTAAGTAAAAAAATATATATATATATATTAATTATTATTGTAAAGTAGAAAAAATATTCGAAAAATAATATTTCCTTTAGGAACAAAAAAATCCTAAACGATGAAAAGTGATCCAGAAAATATTGAACTTTATGAAGAGCCCTACTTCACGAATCTTCATGAATGATGTAAGATATACTTTTATGAATCTTATGTCTTATTTGCCTGGAAATATGAATTTTAAATTTTTTGAATATTTATTATTTTATAAAAGCTTATACTATTTATCGTTATATAAATATATATATATATCATAATTATTATATATCGATAAATTCTATAATTATCAACAAAAATGCTCTAAATGGAATATTTTAAAAAAATGGAGCTTCAGAGTCGTTATAAACTCTAACGTGGTATTATATTGTATACCGTTTTGAATTGTAAACTTTATATGACTAGAGTTTTATTACCTATCAAAATTGTCTTACACTTGAACCAAAATTATAATGAGGCTGTATAATTTGATTGTATTATTCTGTTTATTTGTTAAATCGCTGATCTTATAACGTTTCAAAAAAGAATATTTTTTTTTAATTTTTTATTTAAAAATCAAGGGCTGTCCATCAATTTTCTTTAGCCTAGCCTTATTCCATTTAAATCAAGAATTAACCATAGGATGACTTCCATTTCTTAGTTATAAGATTAACGATCGGTGGACTAACGTTTAGTTGCTGCTCATTGCTTAATTGAAAACTTTTATTTTTTTTTTTTTATTTTTTTTTCTAATTTTTTTTTTCAAAGAGAAATCACGAAGCTTAAAAAACTTCTTCTCTTAAAAAAGGGATCAATCAATCGGCAGCCTAAAACGCTTGTCCAGAAAACCTTTGTATCTTTGAGCTATACTAGTTGGCTTACCGTGCATGTTTACCGTATAGCTAGTAGCTACTCACTTTTACTCACTTTTTCCATTATGTTCTTACTATTCTCTTTCTCTCTCTAGACTACATTATAGTGTTATCATTTAGTGCTCAGACGTAGTAGCCTCATATCACAATAGCTGTTATGAAATTTCATGGATGCCCTAAACATGTGTTGTGTTAATTTTTTTTAAATTTGTTTAACTTTTTTTAATTGTTACATAATCCGTGTTAAATTTTTATGTCCATTTTGATGTTTAAACGATTTTTTTTTATATTTATTTTATTGATTTTTTTTTCATTTTTTTGCGGAAAAATATTCTCCAATAAACGATACTTTTTTCTCAATACTAATTCTATATATTCAATATAAAAATTTGAATTTTTAAAAGTAGCATTTTATATAAAATTTTTTAGTATAAACATGCAAACATATATATATATAAAAGAGTTATCAATGTTAGTCTAATATATTGTCTTTGTTTGAATTTCTAGATTTTATGTGGTCGTTGGGCACTTTACCTGATGGTGAGTAAAATTTTTATATTTAAATATATATTATAATTTTTTTATACAAAAGAAATTAATTTGCATATTATTCTGCTTAAATGTAGAAAAAATGTCAGAGAGGAGGGGTAAAAAATATCTTGATTTTATTTCATATTAATTGATGGTATTTATTTATTAAAATAAAAATTGAATTGATATATTTTTCAGGAAAATAGAATGAAAAATATTATTCTCTCAGTTGCCCTTGTCTTATAAAAAATCATTTTATCCTTTACATCCGTTCTTTATAAAAAAAAAATTTTCAATTTTTATTTTAAACAAAAATAATTTCATAAAGTTTTATTTGATTTTAATTAAAAAGTTTTTTTAGGTTTGATGAAACATATAAAGCCATTAAATGTTTTATATTTCACATTCAATTAACATGATAACTTTGAATATTTGAATAATATTTGAAAATAATTATTAAATGGAAAACAGATTTTATAACCATTTAATAAATTTGAATTTATTATTTTAATAATAAATTAAATTTCAACAGTGCCTCGATGTTATGCATTTTCAATGTATCATCTCTGGTTGTCTATGTTATAAATTGCAGGTGTTAAAAAATGAGGCTTGTGATTCTCAAATTTTCTAATTTTACTTAATACTCTAGAACAATTATTATCGACTTGTGAATGGGTCACGAAATAACGACAGGGAAGATATCAAAAGAAAAATTAAAGAAAACATACATTCTGTTAATAAACTTTAAAAAAAATTAGGGCTTTTGATTTGAATTCATATATTTGATTAAAATTTACTTTTTTACTTATTTTTTTTTAAGAAAATTCACCTAATTTAAAATTTTTTTTATTTTTCTAAATTTTCACCGACTACACAATCATTTATAAAGACGTTCATTAGTTCATTCGATAAGCATTATTTTACCGGTATATATTATTAAAAATTGGGTGTTTTTTCTTCATTTAATCTCTTATTTATTTTTTTTTATTCTCATAAAGAAATCCTCCAGGAAATAATTAATTTTTTCTTAGTTTAGTAGATAAATATGTTGATAAATTGTGAGGATTTATTTACATAATTCTTTTATGAAAGCAAGATTTTTCACATTGTTCTAATATCAGAGCAATAATTAACATTCATAATGAAAATTAAAAAAAAGACGTTTTTGAGATCATTTAGCAGTGGGGCATTTCTAAAAAATAAAAAATAAAAAGAAACATGCTGATTAACAAAAAAATTCCACGGAAGGTAAGGGCGGATAGATAGCGTAGAGAAATTTTGGGGGAGGAGGGAGTAAAATATTTCCAAATGATTGTCTCATTAAATATTGTTAATTTATTATTTTATATACACAGTGGAACCTCGGTTTCTGCCTCTTTAGGATTTTGTCCCAATTGTCTAACATATATTTTCAAATTTTGTTAAGAACGAAGAAGAATAATATATAATAATATTCGAGTTATTTCATAAACTACTTAATAAGAAGAACCGAGATTTCACTGCACTCTTACATTATATAGATAATTTGATGAACTAAACTGTTTTTGCATTGTTTTTTTTAGGGTTCCCAGCGGCCGCATATGCGGCATACGCCGCCGGCCGCGGCTACTCGGGCTACCCTAGCTTCGGCCTTCCCTACCCGACAGGTAATCACTTGGCGAGTTTGCCCCATCACCACCACCATCACCCACTCACGTTGCTTCCCTACCCGCTCGAGCATCTGGGCGTGTACAGCGCCGCCGCGGCTGCTGCCGGAAACGTGCATGCCATGCCTCTGTGAACCCCACTACCACTACCACTACCACCCCAACTACCACAACCTCTCTCTCTCTGGCGTGTACTATTACAACCTCCCTGAGTGTCGGACCCACAACCTATGTTACTCTTACTTATTTACTTAGAATCGTCAATAGAACTGATCCATGACCCACCCTAGAATAACGTTTCTCAAATTCTCTGCTCCCAGGTGACCTGGGTATAATTTATCACTCTTTTTTGATAGGGACTCTCCTTTAATTGATTATTGAAATATAGCTTTTTACTTTTTTTTTCTGAAAAGATAGAAAGCACAACTATATTTTTTTTTTTTTTTGGGTGACGGACTTAAATAATTCATTTAAGGAGATAAATATGCAAATAGATGAACATTATCTTGATGACAACTAACAACATCTTGTAGGCTTCGAGATTTTTTCTCATCTTTGAATAAAAAGCAATTAATTTGAAAAATATATAGAATTTGAAAATTGCTCATTTAGATGAAATTTTTTCGTATTTCTTTAATGCAAATCGGTTGAAATAATTTTGGAAGATATCAATGAATATTTCTATTACATTCAGCAGTGGTTTAGGAAATGGAGAAGGGCCTCAGCGAGCTCAATTCTCCCCTTTTCCCCCCTCTACTCATCAATAAAACTATAAATTAAAAATTAATTAATTATTATCATATATTTTAATAGTCAATTTGCTTTAATAAAATCAAATTAAGCTGTTTAGTACCTGCTCTCTAAATTTATATAAAGAGTATATAAATTTTGAGCTCCCATCCCGGAAAGGAATTTTTGAGTTGCTATGCCACTGATGAAGAAAATTCATGCCTCTTCCATTAGAGAGAATTTTACGTTAAAATTAAATGTATTAAATTTGAATGTTATTATATTATCAGCTAATATTGCTTAATATTATATTAATTACTGAATCAAGGCCATAATAATAGTAATGGTAGTTTCAAATAAAAGGCTAGTTTATTTATTCCATTTTATTTAATCTAAATCTATAATTCTCTTAAAAGCCTCAGGGGGTTAAATCTATAAAATATCTAATTCGTACAATTTTAATAAATATTTTAAAAAATCTTAAATTTTATTTTCTAACTTAATATAGATATTTATGAATTTTCTAAAAATGCCTAGGAGCTAAAAAGTTTACTGTGAGGGAGAAATTTGAGAACTGTTATTTTTCTAAAAATGTTAATTAAAAAAAAAAAAAAAAAAAAAAAATATAAAACTTATACGCATGAATTACCCAAAGATAAATAATACATACCTGAAATTCTATGGGTATTCTTGGTCTGTAAAAAATTTCTCTTGCGTCTAAGTTTATAAATCATCATCCTTGAAATGTTTCCTTCGGAAGACAAGCTTTTAGGAGATTTGATAAATGCTCTCCTAATTTCGCTAATTTATCCTAAAATTTTAATTTAAAGTTTTATATATTTTAAACTGCTAAATAAGATAGTAGTATCAATCAGGTTATTATAAAAAAAAATTTGAATCCAAATTGCTTTACTCATATGTTATTTTATTTAGAATAATACGATACTAAGAATTCATAATTAGAGGTTATTTCAGTTAACCTGGAGAAGAAAAAACTTTATAAAATCTAGCCGCAGTCTTCCTGCTTCACTTAATAGAGCGATTGCTCTTTTCCTTTATGTACAGTTGTTATTTTATGGATCAATCTTGAAGAAATCGGGAAGACTGCGACCAAATCGTTGGCATTTGTTAAATGAATTACATTTTATATATTAATTTTCTTCTCCCGGCTACTTACAACATTTTAACATTTTGATGATAGATTTGATAAAATTTTGACTCAACAAAAATTTACTTGAAATACCTTTTATTTCTTTCATATTCTTTTTAGGAGAAGAATAAGAAAACCATAAAAGAAAAATACATATTTTTCTTATTTTACACTTTCCCTAAATTTAGTCCTAAAAGACACATCATTCTTACTAAGTTCGTTTACAAATAAAATATAAGATGTCTTCCAAAATTTTGAAGCAAATTTAGAAATGAAAGATTACCTTTCATTCATTAATTTTACTTTATAATTTAATATGCTCAAAATATTTCCTTTGCTCTCTGATTAAGTGTATACACATTTTAGTGTATCAATTATATTAATAAATTTTCCCAAGGAAATTTATAACCGGTTTTTTTAATATAATTAAAACAAAGTAACAAGGTTGATGGTTCGCACCCTTAAAATACCCTTCAAATTAACATATCTCTTACATAATACCCGTTGGTCACGATATCTATGTAGCCGTGTAAATATCATATCTATTCTATATCTTTCTATATAGCTTAGCTCTGCGTCTCAACTCTTAAATTATGTAAATATTAGTGAATCTTTCTCTCTAGCGTATGATAAGCAAGCCTACGGATTACATCTAATTATAATCTTCACGTTAGTAAATAGTCCTAGGATAACATCTCTCTAGTACCCTTGCCTCTCAGCCCTCATTACACCCATGGCCGTTGTCCCATGTCAGGCAGCGACCCTCGTTCGTCCATTGCTGTCCTCGTTGTTGCCAATTTTATTGTTGTTGTTGATGTTGTTGAACAATGGGTGTTTCATGTCTCGAATATTTTGCGACTAAAGTGAAGTATTAAAAACAAAAAAAAAATTCCACGCTATTTTTATGGATATTTATAAAAAAAATAAATTAACAAAAAAAAAATGTCAAGCGCTACGTGCTTATACAATTATTTACATATGCGAAAAACAAACACCAAACTAACTTTTCACAATTATTTCATCATCTTTATCTATTTATCATACATACGATTGCCCGTCCTTCCAAAACGCATATTCCTTCCAGATTGGCTGTTGTCTATCTTTACTTTTTTTATTTTTTTAATCTATTTTTTATTTGAAATTTTCTTTTTTAATATATTAATAATATAAATATTTATTTTTTTATTTATGCCACATCGTAGAGGGAGATTCGCGCGAGTCCACTGAATTTAGGACTTGTGTGTTTTTAAACTCGAATAATGCAAATTTTAGGCGGAAGGAACTTCTTTCTATCTCTTTGCTATTTCTCTCTTTCACTCTCTCTCTCTCTCTCTATATCTCTCTCTCATTTTCTATCTCTCTTTCTCACTTTCTGCCATTTCACCATCCTTTGTTCCAAAAACCCCGAAATAGTTTTAACTAACTAGCTCCAAACGCATTCCAAAATAAAGCTCCCTTTCATTTCCGTTATTTAATTAGCATACATCGGAATAGGGAAATGTTAGTAAAACTTTAGCTCAAAAGACACCCGAACGTAGCACTTTTTATATAACTCAAAATTGAAAAAATAAACATCCATGCTCGCCTAATGAGAATTTAAAAAGAAAAATGTGTAGCCAACTTAGAGTTAGGTGGAAACAGCGTGTATCTGAAAAGCAATAATAAATATTACTAATACATTGATAACCCAGTAGAAAATAATTATAGTCCATGTAGAAGAAACTATAATATCCTTGTTGTATACTTAACGTTTAAATAGTAATTAACTCTATTAAAATAAAGGATTAGCATGACTAGACGTAAGAAATTTCGAAAGGATCTAGAAGCAGGTTCCAAGTACGTACAGATAATTAAATATGATTTATATAAAAATTTTTAAATAAGTGAACTTGATAATTCCTTGTCTTCTCATAATAAATAAAATAAAAAATCTTATGTTAACTTTTAGAATCGATTTAAAAAAATAAAAGAAAAATTTTTTATATTCTAAAAATTAAAAGCACATTCAATTTTAGAGTGATCTTATTCACCATCTTGTTAATGTTGTTATATGGCGTAATAGTCAAGAGGGCAGAGCCATCGTCCCCCATACTTGAAAAAAAATTGATACGTTTAAAGGTTAAAGAAATTTTACTGCAAGTTTATAATATTAAATCATTTTCAACTAAAATAGGCGAACTTGATAATTCCTTGCCTTCTCATAATAAAATGAAATAAACAAATATTATTAATAACGAATTTTCATACAACCTCAAACAAGATGCTTGGCTACTCCATCTATTTTTATTTTTTTAGCCTCGACAGCGTACATTATTATTCTCATTTTATATTTTATCTATTATTGCGAATATATTAAGTTTTTGCGGGTTTATAGTAAAGAATATAATTCGAATACATTACAAATTAAAGTATTCCAGAATATCCCGGAATATTTTAAATAAAACTTATTAATGATTGAAAACAAAATTTTTATTATTCCCGACGTTTCGTCAACAATCATCAGGACAATGTTCTTAAAATTTGTCTTTGCCTCCTTCAATCGTATAATTGATATTATTAGCATATTGTTAAAAATAGTATAGAATATAAAATATACCAAAAATCCCAATCGTACGATTGAAGGAGGCAAAGAAAATTTTTAAGAATGATGGGTGCTCAGTCGCCGAAACGTTGACAGGGTAAAATAAAAATTTTAGATCGAAAGGAATCCTTTTTTCATTTATAATACAACGACCTTCCCCCTAATCTTCTCTTATTATATTAACTAAGCGAGCTAAGGAATTAACTTTTTAATCTCAACATGCGAGAACTTGACTAGGGCCGGATTAAGGGAAACACTGCAGGCCGGTCGTCAAGCTTTGGAGTTGCTATAAGTTAATAAGTTAAAATGAAAATTTAAATGGAAAAAAAATGGAGACTGCCCTAGGCGAAAAATTCTTGGTCCTTGGCCCTTTACAAGTCACATGAGTGAAGAGATATAAGCTATCCTAATCAAAAAATTCGCATTACAAATATTTTAAAGAAAATTAACAAATAAAGATAAATACATACAATATTAATCTATCTTCAATTTTTTAGAATCAAATAATTATGAGATTTTGAAAATTTTAAATGATAATAATATTAAAAATAAAGAGATTTTTGCTTTTACAAAATTTCTTCAGTTTGAGCTTTATCCTGTTGTAAATAATTAATATTTACCCTTTGAAATAATAATTCTATGGACAGGAGAGAGGCACTATTTTAAGTGCTGTGTGTAGTTTTACCGCTCCATCATAATCATATCGACAAATTTGCTCTTGTTTGGGGTGTGAGTGATGATTCACTTAACTCTCGACTTCTAAGTCTGTGAAATATTAAAATGTATTTTTATGAGTAGTGTTTTTTCATGTGCCCCATTTTAATATTAGATTTGTGGCAACTCTTTGGGAAGGGACTAGGAAAATTTCTATTTTTATTTATCTTATTATTTTTTTCTTTTTGCCTCTCATATTCAGAGTTTTCCTTTAGTGCTCCTCTTTTAGAATCTTTGAGAGGGTCAATATTAATAAATAAATATTTTTATATTTATTTATATTCGAAGTTCATTTTTTTAATGAAAAGTTCTTATAAAACACAAGATATATTTAAAAAAAAATATATTAGTAGCTATTATATGAGATTTGTCTATTAATTTCTCATTCTCTTGTCTAAGTTTCTCCGAAATTCATATACCCCCTTTTTTTTTTTTTTAGTAACAAAATAACAAAAAATCCCTAACGATTTTATTTATATAGATAAATGATGGATCGACTCTCAAATGATGACACTATCTACGAATTTAAATTTTTTCACTCAATAAAAAAAAAAAAGATATAAAATAAATAAATGGGGTGATGATGATGATGAGAAAGCAGGGAGATATTCTCAAGTTCAAGGCTTTTGTAAAAGTTGGCGAGTGATTTTGCCCAGGGGTGGCTGGCTCGCTGCTCTTGTATGTTTTTTTTTTCGCGTGCGATCTCTAATTCCCCCTAATTTTTTTTTTTCTGATATATTTTTGCAAAATAACAACACGCCCACCACGTGTGCGTGCTTCTCTCGACTTGCACGTGTTTTGTCTTGTTTTCCTGCAGGTGTGGCCGTGGGACTCATGCCGGATTCCCGCGTTTTGCTCGGAGAGTACGTTAACGTGGTCGGACATTCGTGAATTTCAGAAATAAATAAATAAAAAGAATAATAATAAAACATCTCATATTTACTTATCATATATATTGTATATATACATACACGCACAGATGAATTTATTATACATCATCTTTCTCTTCATTCTCTTTCGCTCTTTCTATTTCTCTCACTCTTCTCTTGCTCTTTCTATCTCTTCAAATCTTTCTATCATCATTTTTCACAAAAAAAAAAAAAAAAAATGACAAGATTTAGAAGCAAGTTAGGAATAAAAAACCCTTCAATGTTTCGATTGTCATTCATGAATCCTGACATGGTATTGAACAAAAAATAGGACTTTGCATTTTCTCTTCGACAAGCAGATCCTATTAATTTTTAGTAAAAATTATTATTTACTATATACTCAGAGAACATAAATGAAAATGATTAATTAATTCAGGTTTTTCAGAATTTTCATTTTTCCGTAGCATTAATTTTACGGGCTTGTCTGATCCTTTTCAAGTTTACAATATTAATTTAATTGGGCGATTTTTTTTTAAATTAGGTTAATTTTTTCAAAAGATCCGACGAGCAACTATTGTTAAAGTAATAGATGTCATAGATAGTGAGGATTGATTTGTTTCATTCTAAATTCTTTCTTCACTTTGTTAAAACTCATTCTCCAGAAAAAATTATTTTCTGATTTGAGTCATTATTCTCACCTCTTATCAAGCTGAAGGAAGAATTTAGGGTGAGATATAAAGCCGGGAAAATAGAGTGAAATATTATAATAATTACATCTATTTACACTTTTGAACATGTTAGCCTAATCCGCGATTGATTAGGTATAAGTATATATATTTTCAAATTTATAAATTTTCAACTCATATTCATTTCTATTTGTTATATATTATAGTATACCGTAGATAATTATTATAATATGATTATGAGCCAGTGGTTCGCTTCCCGTCCAAAGGGATTAAAATTTATTTAAATTATATTGGCTACCAATTAATTTGAATAAAATTGAGGGAGTCTAAATGGCCTCAGATGCTAAAAAAGACATATATTAAAAAAAAAGGATAATATTTTTATATATATAATATTAAAAATCCCTTTTGCCTTGAGGTAATCAAATCGAATTCGACACAACCAAGATTTTTTTTATTATATAAAATATAGTTGATTTGATGGAAGAATTTTTTTGTTGGGATTTTTACATGGGGCAATCAATAATTTTCAAACTTTATTCCTTAGATCCCTAAGGCCAGGCATTTTAGAATTCTTCTAATACTTCAAATTCAGATTTTTTTTGTGAATGGGTATAGATCAGGGGCCGCCAAATTTTTTTGATCATTGACCTAAAAATTTGCTAATTCTCTTATCGACCTTCTCTATAAAAAATTGTTAAAAAAGAACAAAACATGAAATTCTTAAATAATTTATTTTATTTTAACAAAATCATATAAAAATGACGTCGCGCCAGCTAAACTTTAGCTACTATATTGTAATTAAAAATGGTATTCCAAACGAAAATCATATAGACTGCGTTGCTGTTAATAAATTTGCGATTGAATAGCATTGGTATTCAGGAGAAAAAGAATAGCTATTATAATTTCTTTTATTTATGAAAATAAGGGATAGAATTAAGATTCTGTGGAAAAAAATTAGTTTCGCAAATAAGAATAAAAGTTGCATTTACCTCCTCTGGAAGGTATGCTAAAAGGGCACATTAAGGGATTTTCAAAAGGTCTAGTTGAGAAGATCTAATTATTTAATATGATAATAATAAAAAATTTCACTTTTATGACTAAAAAAGATTTGGATTATATACATAGAATTATACCAAATGAATATTAATTAAATCAACGTGATTAATTCATGAATGTTAAATTAAAAACATAAATTCAAATTTACTCTTCATTTATTGAATAATTATATTAAAAATAAAAATTTCTTTGAATTGGTTTTCATTAAAAAAAAAAATGCTTTAACTTTAGATTTGCAAAAAAAAAAAAATCAAAGGAATTACATTTTTCACTGACTCTACAATCCGATATCAAAAAAAAAATTGATTCGTATTTTAACTAACAATTTGTTCTTTTAAGGATTGCGATTGACATTTGAAACTTTGATGAAAAAAAAAAGTTAAAAATTGTTTTTATCCCTTGGCTGCTTCTAAATCTAAATCTTCTTAATATAATCAACGCTCCAGCCATTTTTCAACTCGAACAAATTTCTTTCTTTTTTTTTTTATTTTTTTACTCAAAGACATTTAATTAGTATCAGTATTAGTTGATCAAATATACGTATATCGAGTTTGTTTGGCGATTTTGCTGTTTAACCGACGATTGTAACAAATTGGGTGTTCGTGGCATAATACTATGGGGAAAACTAAATGTACTGAATAAAATAATTGCAATATATTTTATACCAAAAAAAAAAAAAAAAAAACAAATTATTAAATTCAAATTTCTATTCATTGTTCTCATTAAAACATTTAATAACAATCATCTTTATTATTTTGCTGAATAAATATTATTATTATAAAATTAAATCTCAAATCAAAGGCTGACTTTGACGTGTTTGCAAGTGTTTCTTGAGTTTGAGTAATTTATACAAACTCATATAATATTTAATATATCTATATTAATATATAAATAAGATATTAAAAAAAAAAAAAAAAACGTTTTTAATTATTTTTTTACCGTGAAGCCATTGTCGGTGTGATTGTGTCTTATGATTCAAGTTTTCAATATATTTTTTTTCTTTGTATATTTTATTATTATATTTATTATTATGTTTATTATTGTATTTTATTTATTTATTTTTTATTTTTTATTAACTTATATATCATTCCTTCTAGTCCATTAATTCCACACCTATTCTCTTTGTAGTATTATAAACACAAAACGATCTCCCCCATTAAATATTAAACAATTAGTTTTCATTTCTAGTTTTAATAATCGTGACTTTCTTTGTTGGGGCTCACAGACGCATGGCCCTACTGTAACGGCTCCTTCTTCCTATTTCATGCTATCACACTCCTTAATATTTCAGCTAGCTTATTCATCCCCTAATCACCTTACTTCCCAAGTCCGATCACAGTTGTAATAAATATGTGGTCCGAGCTAGGTGCTAGGCCCTCGACAAAATTTCTCGTTATTGGGTGGAGAATGTTTTTTCAATCATATAAAACATATACACGTCGTGTTTTTCCATTTATTTCCATAGAGACCTAAAAAAAAAGGATGAACTTGGATCAAATATATATATATAAGAATAATGATTCGTGAAAGACTCTAGCATTGTTATTGTTTTGCAAGTGTTGCTCCATATTGTTGATTGTGTGGTTGTTGTATCATATATGTATATTTATTATCAAAACCGAATCAATATTTCCATTTCTTTATAATAATATATACATTTTTTTTTTTTTTTTTTTTTTTTTTTTTCAAAATGAAAAAACGTTTTTGATAATAAATATAAATTTATGAAATAAATATAAATCGCAGCGAGGAACTTTCTGCGGTAAGTCGTCTAGGAATCCTCGAAATAGGCGCCAGAAAATTTGTCATCGAGTGATTTGTGAGTGTGTGAGTGCATATGAGATAAAACTCTTCACTGTGTACCTACTAATTACTCATTGAGGTTATTATATATTATATGATATACTCTATATATATAAATCATGAAATGAACTCAACAGATATTAAAAATATATATATATACATTTATTTACATTATACTCAAAGAAATAAACGAGACTTGCTGTACTGTTGATATTATCACACGGTCTTTATCAAATGAATAAATTGCAGACAATTTATAATGTAAAACTTATAAATAAATTCAAATGTAACAAGACTCTTCTTACTGGGGCACTTCTATCTGACTTATGCTCACATTTTTCTCTTCTTTCACTTTTTCTTTTTTTTATCATCATACTTCTCTCTCTCTCTCTCTCTTTCTTTTTTTCTCTTTAATCATTTCATTTTCGTATTTTGCCGACAACACTCTATATATAAATATATATATATTGAGGGTCGGAATGGGTAAGGTGGGACGGGGGCGAATCAATTCTTGTTCTCCGTTTAAATGATGTGTAAATTTCAATTGGCAAGTCGGCAGAGAGAAGCAGGGCAAGGTTGAGGAAGAGTATAAGAAGGAGAAGAAGAAGGGTGTTTCTGATGCTGGATGCTGTTGGAATGAAAAAGGGGGGATTCCTTTGCGCGATGATGCGCGTTACGTGATAGCGAATGTCGCCTCTACATTTTTTTTCTATCTCGCGTTCTTGTTCACTTCCGTCTCTTGCAAGTTTGTTGCGAGTCTAATTCCAGAACTACATAGGACCCACCGATTATCTCCTTTTTCATATAAATATTTCATCCTTTCCTATATATACGATATATATATATATATATATATATAACTAGAAAGAAATTTCCGATACAAATGCGAAAACAGATATTTTCGCGGCTGAAATGCCGCAGTTTGTTGCCCATCTCATTTAAAAAAAAAGCTGTCTACATCAGTCAGCCAGCTGTTCTCAAATATATTTTTTAAACGAATTATTTATATGATTTAAAATTTCAATTTATTTTGTCTAATTTAGTGGTGAATTTGTATTCATTATCTTCTGAAATTTAACAAATTTATTTATTTATTTATTTTTTTTTTTGGTGATTACTTTCATCAGCATCAGCAGGGCCGTGTCAAAGAGTTGTTGCCGCAATGGTGTATAACCTTTTTTTCCGCTTAAAAAAAATCATATAAATTACTTTGATAGAGAAGAGTTCCGCTCTTTTTCATGGCGTCCTGTGGCTTTTGCACCAATGGCAAGGTTTGGCACGGCCCTAAGCATCAGATTTAATACTCTTATCTCCTTTTTTTTTAAGATCTCTATACATTGTTTGCCCAATATTTCAATATAATAGTTAGTTAAGAGTAAATACATAATCGAATCAGTTATTGATAAAAGGCTCAATTGATATATTTCTTGGAAATATTGGTAAAGCCTATTAAAACTTATTTTCTTCTAAATCTCTAATCTAAATTGAACTTTTTTTATGATACGATTCATTTTTTTTTTTCATTGGTTTATTTGTCTGAATGGAAATTTGATTGAGAAAGAAAAGGGTGATATATATTATATCTAAGTATAAAAATAAAATTATATGGTCTGCAAATACCAAAGGCTTTCTGCATGGTTCAGCTAGCCTTGAACTGACTCATCCATTCGCCAGCTCATTTGGCAAAGATGCGTTAGATTGAATTCTAGGAAATCATGTTTTTACGCTAAATTCACCCCCATTCCCATTTGCTTTGCATGATACCTTAGTTCACCATATCACATTTATCATCATCTTATTCTTTTATCATTTTTCTACGAACTTTATTAGTAAAATAATCTTCTTTAAGGGTTCTCCTTAAAATAAATCAAAATTCTATTATATAACAAACCTATTTTTATTGAATATTTTTACTTAAAGAAGGTTAATTTTACTTTTTCACACACAATTACACATTTCACTTTGATAAATTATTTATGCATACTTTGAAATAAAACTTCGTTCTTTTATTCGTCTGCAAAAAATTTTAGAATGAAAGTTTATTTTAATTATCCAACATTTCATTTTTTTTCTACTTCTTATTTTTCCACTTAAATTATTTTTAAACTTTAATTAATTATTAAATTAAATTTTATATATTACAAAAAAAATATATATATAAATTCAACATTCGAGATTGTTTAAATAGTATTTTTTTTTTTTTTTTTGCTTTTGCGAACTCAATCATTAGGAGCAATCAAAAAAAATATTTCAAAATAAATTTAAATTAAAAATAAAATTTGTTGTTTAATCATGAATTTAGAGTATATTTTTATTTTTTGGCCAAAACGTTTTAAGTGAAACTACGGCCTTAAAATACTATTTTATTTTAGAGGTGGGAAAGAATGGTAGGTAGATAAAATTTTTTCTGGGAATTTAGTTTTTTGGTCTTTTTGCATTTTTTTCTCGGTTCAATTTCAATTTTGTCTTTTTAGCAATTTTGTTTATACATTTCCTTTGTTTTTTATTAGGTCTTGTTTTTGGAAATCTTTTTTTTTTTTGTTTTGGTGTTCTTTCTCAATACGTCATTGGATATACGATAACACACTCCGGGATAGACACACACCTTGATAACACTCGTTCGTTTTTACTCTATGGATTGGCGACATACTCTGCTAAGGCTAGCATTTTTACTCCCTTTTCTATTCTCTTTGACAGTTTTTTCTTCTTCCTTCTTCATCAGATATCCCATCTCCAACCTGTTCATATTCTCGAACTGTTTTTATAATAATATTCAATTATAATGAAATGCAAATCACTTCTTGAAATATCATGATTAATTAACTCGAAAAGTGGAATTATTTTTTATCCAAAAATTAAATTAAAAATATATTAGAGATCTTTTATTTTTCACCAACCATATTTTTTAAAAATTCACAGCCATAAATCATCTACCTTTTTCTTACTTTTTCTTAAGCTAAGGAAAATTATGTGATGTGTTGTCATACCAGATTTTTCGAGCCCCCTAAGTATCCGGTTTACAATTTTATAGTATATTAGCTTTTATTTTTAGAGATTTTTCGTTTGGGCATATTAATTAATTATCAATATTATTTAAAAAAATTGAAGTATGTTAATTAAATTGGTAATTAAATCTGGTTTATTATCAAATAGGAATTAAGCCTTATCCCTTGGTGCAGAAATAGAGGTCAGAGGGTTGGCCCCGAGGAACTGTTGGGCTGTTGAACGCCCCCCGGAAGCATTCGTTACTAATTTTACTAAACAAATAATGGTATATTTATAATCATAATGGCCTCAGCAGCCGAAAATTACTTAAAATTGAAAAAAAAAAAAAGGTCAAAGTTCCGCTTCCCGCCCAATTTATTTAATGATAGCAAAATATCTAAATAAATAGTAACGGAGTCTAAATGGCTTCAGAAGCCGAAAAGACTTAAAATAAAAAAAATAAAAAAGTATTTATATTTTGTACCAGGGCAATGAATTGCCCTATCTTTTCTATGGGATTATTAAAATCCAAATTTTAGGGTCGCTTAAAGATTGTCTAATTTATTATATGTACAACTAATTTAATCAAAATCGTTAGAATAGTATAAGAAGTAATCACAAAAAAGTTAAAAACTTACAAGAGTAAAGTGGGTGCCAAAGGATTGGAGGGGGGAAAGGATTAATACATTTCATAGATCATCTTATAAATAATTGTTTTATGAATTTTAATCAAAATCGTTAGAGCATATTTTGGGAAAATCGAAAAAGACTAAAAAAAAGTATAATACTAGTTGGTTGATTTTAATGAAAAGCTTGGAGGTGCCTAGCTTAAATATAAAATATATAAAATTTCAGCCACGAATGTTTTTTCATTTTTGAGAAATTTTGTTCACACATACACAGACAGACAGTCGACCATTTTGTGGGACCCATTTTTTAGACTCAAGGAATATATTTCCATTGTAATCTTGAACATTTATATTACATATAAAGATAGTTAAGAGAAGGTAAAAATAACATTATTTTTATACTTCGTTGGTCAGTCAAATAGGAGTAAAGAGTAAAGTATAATTAAATGAAGAAGTAAGAGTATAACAATTCTGTTAATTTTTCATTAATTTGTTGGACCTTTTTTTAGATTTAATAAAATTGACCTTATTTTGCCAATTTGGAGGAGCCTTTTCTTCATCCCCTTCTTGACTTCTTGGCCCCTAAAGCTGGTACAATTTTTCCTGACTTTTTTTTTGACTGAGAAATTTTTGGGAGTTAATTTTCTAATTTGATCTAATTAATCTAATTAATACTCAAAAATTATAAAAAAAAAATTTTTTTATGATTTTTCTGGCCATTAAAAAAATTTGAATATAAAAATTCTGGTTCCAATTTCTTTATTAAAAAAATGACTTTTAATATCTTAGTATAAACTACTAAAAAGTTGGTGAAAAATAATATTATAATTTGTCGTTAATTATGCGTTTCAAATGAAAGTTAAATAATAGTTTACAAGTAAATTCAATATCTAAATTTCGATTAAAGGATGTTGCATATGAAAGAGGAATCGTATTGGAATTCGAGAGATGTTTTATTGTGCTTTTTGTTCTCTAAACTCGGCATGTAATTAGGATCACTTTCTGTTGGTCCCCGGCGCGTTGCTGCTCCACTTACCGGATCGGCAAACGCGTTCAATTAACTCCACCCACGAAAGCTTGGAAACCCACCTCCCCCCCTTGAAACCACAATTCCACCCATCCCCTTGAAAAACCTTTCGACCCTTCCTGTCCCCTTCCTTGAGAAATTCAATTAATACTTTGCACCCAGGTCGTTGCAGACAGGCATCGGCCGGCCATTTAGGGTAGGGCTAGTACTACTTCTACCCACTCGCCCCTTTTACTAACGATGTGTGCGGCCTGGTCGACCTCCTCCTCTCGGATCCAAGGCTTTTAGTTCGGCTTAGAATCGTGTAATTGGCTTGTACTGTGTATGTTACCTTCGCTATGATCCACAGGCCTGGCATAGAATTAGGACTGGGCGGTATAGAGACTCGAGTGTGAATGTGTGCAACTTTACGAGAGAGGGTTTGTTAAGCCGCGATTGCTTCCATTTTCCAAAGTAGACTTTTTTTTTCTTTCGTTTAATTAAATAGTTTTTACACCATTTCTTCCTTTCATTGATCTTTCACTTAAATTATTTTCCAGTTTTTTTCCAATTAACCTATCTATCCCAATTACATATTTAATGTTATAATAACGATTTTTATCTTCATCTTCTTTATTCTACGTTTTAACTTTAATTCTTAAAAAAATTAATATTTCTTACACTTTATTAATAAAAGCAAAACTCTATTAATATTAAAATTTATAAAATATATACTAAATTTGACAAGAGAATGAATAATCAGGGTCGGTGCTCTACTTTTTGCCGCCTCGGGCGAAAATCATTTAATTGATCCCCCTTCCTCCTCTTTCTCTTTATATAAAATTCACTTATAAATTAAATATTAAATTTTTTTTCTTTTTACTAAACAAAATGTATTTCTTTTTTTTGAGTAGTAAAAAAAATTAAAAAATATAACAATCGAAGACTAAATTTGCTGAATTTATATTTTTCCTTAAAAATTTTGAGCATTATAGACAAAAAGATGTCTATATTCCATCTATTATTATTAATTTATTTTTTACACAAAATACCCCCCTTCCTCCACTCCTACCTCGTAATATAGCATCGCGTGGAACCTAACCATGCGATGTCGCCGCTTTCGAACCCCCCTCTCGT